>JADBJO010031612.1:0-16575 GCA_016801955.1 Conus betulinus | reverse complement strand
GTTTACCATGAAAAAAAATTATTTGATAAATTTTTTGGTTGTTGCATAAGTGGTAGCATATTATATGACTAATCTGCGCATAGTCATATCTCACTTAAGTGTTGCTCGGAAGGCGTGAAAAAACTCAGAAACTCTTGCAAGTTAAAAGACAAATCTCTGTACAAAGCAACCCAGCAAGTCGCTGTCAAAAGTTGTACTGTTGACCTGTTGTGTGTCTTGCACAGGGCTCTTCTTGAAGCGGGCGCCATGCCCAGACATACCAGACAAGTGGGGAGAGACTCCGCTGAACTGTTGCCTGCGTGCGGAGTTTTATGATACTGCCACTGCCTTGCTGCAGCACGCAGGCGACAAGGCAGCCACCATTGTCAACAAGAAGACGGGTCATCAGCTCCGCAGTTCGTTGTTCATGGTGGCGGGTTGGGTGCTCTCTCTGGAGGGCATAAAAAATGCTGCTGCCATTTTGGTGCAAATCCGAATGATGTGGACATCAGTGGAATGACCCCGCTGTTGGCATTGCTGGTGGCAAAGCGTAAGTTTCTGGTCTTTTATTTTGATTTTGTAAATTTTCTTTTTGCCCTTCTCCCCAAAGCATGTTTTCTAGTTGGCTGGAAAGTAATTGATGTTTACCTCTAGTCGGTTGGAAAGTAATTGAGATTTACCTCTAGTGGCTGGAAAGTAATTGATCTTTACCTCTCATTTGCATGATGAAGGGGCAGGCACAGGTCACATGTCAGACAAAACGAGATATGGCAAGAGATTCGACTTGAAGAGACTCTTGCAAAAAACATAGATTTCTAGCCACATTATTTGCTGCTGAAGGCTGTCGTCGGTAAACAATATTTTTCTCACTCTGTATAAATTGTATCCCCTTTCTATGGGAAATTCCTCTTTTGCTATGGAGCCACATTCTCAAAGTATTGTGCTTCTTAGTTTTTGAACCACACTCGCAATCATCTGTTGCTTGAACTACTCGTTGAACTTGTTTGTGTTTCAGGACAGTTATTTGCTGGTTGGACTGTTTAAGAACAGCAGTGTAAACATGATCGGACTCATTTGTACATGTTAGAAACAGAATTCACAAAGTAACCAGGAGTTGGGCAGCTGTCACTGGACAGTTAAGAACATTACTCTTGAAACTGAAGTCGTATATGCGTCGGACAGATTTAGAACTATATTCTCCAAGCACTGTCAGCTGATTGGGTAGTTTCATGTCTCTCTTTGACTGTTGGCAGACAAGGAGAGAAACAGTTGGTACCGGCGATGAAAGCTCTGGTGGGTGCAGGAGCTGATGTCAATGCGAGGGATTTGCAAGGAGTGACAGCTCTTCACGTGAGTGTGTGTGTATGTGTGTGTGTGTGAGAGAGAGAGAGAGAAGAATGTGTGTGTGTGTGAGAGAGAGAGAGAGAGGAGAGGAAAAAGAAGAGATGTGTGAGAGGTGTGTGTGAGAGGGATGTGGGTGTGAACCACATGTGGAAAACGTGCACACATTCTTTGTTTTGCACACTGCACATCCTACATGTCTGAATTGCCTGCTGCCTGTATTCAGCGGCTCGCAGCTTACGTTCTCTTTTAAGTGATGCGGTTTAGCTGGGTCCATTATGTTTAGAGTTACTCTTACTCCCTCCTAATGAACAGCACCTGTAACTTTGGTCGTAAGATATATCATCCCTTTCATGAGGGTGCGTATATATCTTTCTAGGCTGCGAAGTGACTGCTTGTGAAGAAGTGGAGATGGGAGCAGAAGGAGGAGGATGGGGGTTAGATAGTACCCTAAATTGCTATGATGAATAGCACTTGCACAAAAGAAAGAGAGAGAGAGAGAGAGAAAAAGAGCTGTTTGGAGGAGCAGGGGATTGGGTATATAAACCACAGGTTGTAAAAAGTTCACTAACGACATGCTTATTGAAGGATTTGTGGGGGAGGATTTGTTTTGCCTGATACTTATTAGTGTTGAATATTCTTTGAAGATGCTGTCAGCTTTTAGGGGGGTAAGATTTTGGAATTAGGTTGGGCAAGGTGTGTGTTCTGATCCTCTTGCCACAACCTCCAAACCCACCTCCTGTCCCTCGTACTCCCCCTTCTCATTCATAGTGGCCAGTTATTTGTATAGAACAGGCATGCCTACCATACCTGAGACCATCCAGGATTTGTCCTGGAAAGTTGATTTTTAGAAGGCACTGTCCTGAAAATCCCGGATTTGCAACACATGTCCCGGAAAAAAAAAAAAAAAAAATTCGGGGCGTCCCGGGGGAAAAAATCGGAGTTTAAAAAGGAGTTAAAAAGCTGTTCTTATCGTGTTGCACAAAACTGAGCCAAGCATATCGTCTGCTAGAGTGCGTAGTACGTAATGTGCGTGCGCAGTAGGTCGCGGAAAAAAGCAAACAAACCAAAAAAAAAACTTGCTTTTCACTTTTCAAGTCAGAACATGCGTCGAAGAGGAGAGGACGATGATTCGTACAAACAGACTCGGATTCTGACTCTTCGGATGGGTCAGAAAGGAGTGAAAAAGAAGAAGAAAAATGACCGTGAAGCGAAGGTTGTGTCTTCAAAAAAAGAATTCTCAGAAAAAGTGGCCTTGTCTACAAGGGAGGAAAGGAGTTCATCTATCTTGACACAGTTTTGTCTCTGATTTTACGGATTTGTCCCTGATTTCTGTCTGTATTGTCCCTGAAAGCAAATTTTGGGGGTATGCATGTACTGATAGAGTAAATGCTTTGTAACACACCACCAACTGAAACTTTGCTGGCATTATGACGAGGTAAGTCAAAGAAGGGCCCCCACGACGACGACCATAGAACTCCATCACAGTATCACCAGCTGGGATTGTGAATCATGAGATTGTGATCCTCTGTTTCCACAGCTGGAGCTGCACGTGGCCTGGAGACAAACTCTGCCGTGGAATACTTGCCTGGTCTGCGGGGCAGAGATCAACGCGGCCCACTGCCAGGACGGCCACTGCCTGACCGAGGCCATCAGAGTGGCCACCGAAGGGGAAGTGACAAGGCTGTCACGCATGGAGATGCTGGAAAGAAACGGTGGAAGGTTTCCACAGCCACCAGCCGCAATTCCCCTGGACAACATAGTCCGTCAAGATGACTTGGTGTCAGCTAGGGCAGAGATGGACCATGTCTGACGTCAGAACCGTGGCGCACTGCCTGATCATCCAAGTCTTCGGTACGACCAACTCAGATGTAAGTGATGCCCTCATGGGACATTTTGCATATTGAAAGGAAAAAGACAATAGAGGGCAAAAGTAAAGCAATTTGATTTATCATTTTCTGAGATGATAAAGGAGATTCTCATATCGTTCTATCATATCAAGAGGTGGGGAGATTGACAGAAATTTTCAAAGAGAGAAGAAAACTGAGAAAATATTACATATAAATTAAAGAGTTGAAAAAAAAAAAAAGTATTTGATACAACACGGTTCTGTTTCATGTTCCTAGGCAATGTGAATTCTGAATTGGAACTTCGGGTGACAGATTCTCCAAATTTTACTAGAATTTCATTGTCACACACACACACACAAACAAAATTGAGTCGGTGCCACACACACTGAACAGTCGGTGCCACACAAAAATTTGAGTATCCACCAGTATGGAGCAATATATGATTGAAAAAAAAAAGAAATTGAGAAAAGAAAAGAAAAAAAGAAAATGAAAGATTGATGAGAGTTAGTAGATAAATTGTCAATCAAAATACGTGGAAAACAAGACAAGGAATTAAAAAAAAAAAAAAAAAGAAAAAAAACAGGTTGCAACACTTGAAGGGTAACTCACTCTCTCTCTTTCTCAAACACACACTACATATAAAATAGAGCGAGAATGAGCTTGTTTTATTAACTATTAATGTCTGTATTATCCATTTATTGCCATACATAGTGAACAATTCCATACTCTTTGTACCCGTACCAGTTTGTCTTTATATAAGGTGTCTGTGGCAACACAACAGAAACAAAAACGGAACAAAGATTTTAGATTCAGGCGCCATTATTGCTTTATCGCAACGTTGAATTTCTGCTACAGGGGAGTATATAATTCATACTAATGCACACTGCCCTGGGGCCTTTGCCCCAGTGGGGCCTTGCCCAGAAGAACCCTCAGCCCCAGGACCGGCGCCCATTTTCCAGCCCTGGAAATGACCCTTTTCTTGGTTTTTAGCCTTCAGTAATTCTAAACTCGATTCAAATGTAAAATTGCATGTTTTTTTTTTTGTGTGTGTGTGGGTGTGTGTTTTTCTTTTTTTTCTTTCTTTTTTTTTTTTTTTGATAACTCTAACACCAAGCTGTGCACAGCTTTTCATTCCCAGCTTCGGTTTCATAGGATTTGTTTTGTGGTTGAATTCTTTGCTGTGTGGGTGTGGTGAATTAGATGTTTTGCACTTCCAGGAAGCATGAGTTTTCTGCCTATGTTTTGCTTACTTTTCTTTTGTGTTGTACAATTAGCCTTTTCAGTGCATATTTGGGGCTTGATTTAAAATTCTTCCCTTGAATGAAAATTGAATTGATGGGGTTTAGGAAAAGAGAAGAAAAAGGGTATGTTTGTGTCTGGGCAGTATGAGCTGTCTGTCCTTGTTTGGCTTTGTTTTTCATTGTGTCGGCTTGTACAGTTATAGCCTTTTCAGTAAATGTTTGAGATTGATATTCCTTATGAATTGTAGCGTGCTAGATTCCTTCAAATTTGCCTCCAGAATGCCTTAGATCGCCACGGATTTTAGTTTCGATTTTCAAAATTTTTCGGGGGAAGCATGTGCCCCCAGATCTTCCTAGAAATTCCCCCCCCCCCCCCCCTTTTTTTTTTTTTTTGCCTTAGCAATTGCAGGCTCTGTAGGTAATGAGAGGAAAAGTCTTTGTGTTCATGTTATTCAGCGGTCAAAGGTTTGCGGCAATGGACGTCATCGAGACTTTGATAGCGGCAGGCTCCGACCTCAACAGTCCCGTCAAAGGGTCGAATGTGCTGCATCAGTGCCTCAGAAAGGGCAGGTGGACAGAGATCCTGCTCAACTTCTTCATAAGCCGGGGAGCTGATCCTAATCTTATTGGTGAGAGTTGTCCTTCCTTGATCAATCAAGTGTCCCATGCACTTTGTTGTCATTCTCTTCCGACACATTCCTTGTACTTTGGCTTGCTCCTTGTACATGTTATGTGTGGTTGTGTCGTCAGTGTGTGGTTAGAGTATTTTGTCCTTTTAACAAACAATGACAAATGAAATGCTGAAACTGGTAAGAAGTGAAGTAAAAAGCACTGCAAGCAACAATTTTCTCCGTCATATAAACAAAGACCTTGAAAACCTTTGAAAATCAAAATGTGGTTCTGTTGACCAACCTCCTTGAAAAACCTTGAAAATCAAGCCATCAGCTCCAAAAATCTTTAATGTGGCAAAAAGAAATGGCAGCCTTTGATTTTTTCTGTGTCCAGGTTAATGAAAAAACTATCTAAAAACAAAAGTTTTACACGTACAGTTGCGATCCTGGATTGTCTCCGATTTTTATTAAGGGAGATGATTTGTAACTTCATCAAAATTGATGAAGTTGCAAATATCTCCCTTGGTCGAATCGTCGACGACAATCCATGATCGCGACAATGTTTTGTAAAAATTTAAGATAATTTTTCTTTTCATCAACCTCAACGCAGAAAAAATCAAACTGCCATTTCTTTTTCAATTTTTACGCAAGTAGTGTAGCCTTAAAGGGAGAGTGTGGCACGAAAATTTTGACCATTTTCTTTTCAAAAATCGTGTTGGTGGGTTTTACGTGTTTTTTGCGCTCCAGAAAGTCTGTGAAACCATCTGTGGTGTTCATTTTGTCTATTTTCACTTTTTTTTTTTTTTAGTGAAATTTAGTAAAAAAAAAAGGAACTTTTTATTTTCAAACGCTGTTCTCCAAAATCACTTTTTTCAACAATGGTGATGTGTGCAAGGACTACAAAATCTCTGGATCCAGACTAGCTAGCTTGGTAATTTTTTTTCTTTTGATCAGAAATGATTTCTGCTTGCAATTATATTATCTGTAAGTCGAAACAGCACGTACTATTTGCTATTTCTATTGGAATAATTCAAAAGCACTGAAACGCGAAGCCGGATGGCCACCATATGGAAAAAAATTATGAAAAAAAAAAGCAGTTTAGATATATAAAATCCTTCTGTAATTGCATTACTATAGCTCAGCAAAACAATATATAAAATCCTTTTGTGACTGCATTAGTATAGCTCGGTTCGTGTCATGAACCTTTTTTTTTTTTTTTTGTTGTTCATTTTTCATCATTTTGCCCCCATTTGTAGTCCCCAAATCACACAAGAGCTTTGAAATCGCGCCCAAATACATTTTTCCATTTTTTTTTTTTTTAACATAAACAATAAAAAAGAAAGAAGTTTTAAAACAATAATGGTTTAATTTTCGTGCCACCTCTTGCCTTGAAATGAAACAAACGCCCTTGAAAACTCCTTGAATTTTGTTTCTTGCAAGTCTGTAGGAACCCTGTTAGAAAATTTTGAGGAAAAAAGTACAGGATGCTGGACAGAAAAGTAGAATTAAAAAAATAGTTATTTATTAAGCGTGACTATGAAGCCCTTTGTTAGTGGCATATAGGGACCATGAAAGTCTGTTTGAAAGAACAGATCTGTCTGTATTCCCTGCTCAGAGTTGATTTCCATTTCCTGAGGAAAATTTTGTCAGCAGAATCTGGTTCATTGTATTGGTCCACCCATGGCATAAAATAGAGATATGCCTCCAGTAATCCTGTGGTATTCTCATCACCAAGGACACAAACACAAAATTGATGCCCCCCCCCCCCCCCCCCCCCCCCCCAATGCAGTCAGTGAAGAGTAGGTTAAGGTAGAAAGCAAATAGCCTTTAAGAAAAAAAAAGATGGAAGTAAAGAGTAATCAGTCAGTGTTGAGGAGAAATCGGTGAGTCTGTTGACCCATACAGTTTCAACATTTATACACGTTTTGGTTGAAAATGCAAAGAATTCGAAGAACTGGGGAAAGGGGGGGGGGGGGGGGGGGGGGTCAAAAGCTTGAGACAAAGTGTTTGAGCAGTAAACTGCACTTGTGGTGTGTAATTGTGTGGTGTTGGTGTGCTCTTTAACAAAGAGTGACAACTCTCACTAACTCTTATATGTGGAATCATGTCTGGCAAGGTCTGTGTGTGTTCGACATATTGATACTACAGTGGTAGTAGCTAGGATTTTTTAAAAGGCTCTGAAAATATAAAAAAAAAAAAAAGAGAGAGAGAGAGAGAGGGGGGGAAAAAAAAAAACGGCGAGGGTCTAATTTGCGCCAGAGTACGCTGATGAAATCAGATAATTGAAAGTAAATTGTATGGGGAGAAACTATTTTGACAGTCAAGACTGGAAGATCAAGTATCCTTCTACCCTGTATTGTGTCTTGGTAGAAGACATCCCAATCCCCCTCCCCCCACTTTTTTTGCAAGAATTTGGAAGATGTGTATGCACACTTTGTGGAAAATGTGCCAATTTCAGTTGAAAAGTACACCAGTATTAGTAAGAGGGAAAACAGGTCTTTTTGTTGATGTGGAAAGGAGGTTTTAAGTGTGCCAGCAGTCGGGTTCTCAGTGGTTGGCTCGACTGCTACATAACTGGAGCATAATGGGTTACATTTATGCCGACAGCAACCAAGAATTGTGCAGAATAGCCTTCAGTTGATCTCCTGAGAGATGAAATCCCCCCTTGACTGACCAGTCAGTAAGATGGTGAACAAGTAACTAGTGCAGAAAAACCTAGACCAGCAATTCCGCTGTCATGAGGACACTGACAGGAGGAGAAAGATTCATGAAGAAACAACAGGTGGAGAGAGGCAGACAGAAAGTTGAGGCAAAGTGAAGTGTTGCATCATGGGTCAGGCGGCATTCTTCATGCTGTAACTGTAACGCTATTCAACGCAGACCCTGGTTCTGCTCTCGGAGCCCAGTCAAAGCTGCAGTCACAGCACTAACAGGAATTCCCTCCTCAGGACACCAGATTTTTACCGTTTTTAATTAATTTTCCTTAAAAGCCTAAATCTGACAGTGACTTCATTTTTGTACAGTGAAATCGGAGCTGTCTTTCATCTTCTGGATGATAAATGTTTTAAAAGACAAATGATTGTTTGTTTTGTTGTTGTTTGAGTTGAAAATGAATACTTTGAACAAGAAGCACTAATTCAGTGCTTGGAAGAGGCCAGAAAGTTGGCTGCTTTCTCTTCAAATTAACCAATGAAATTGACTGTTAGCTGCTAACTGGTATGATATGATGCAGGAAGTACTGTATCTGTACACCGACACCACCACTGGTTAAAAATTTCTCTGGGGAAATTCGGTCATATTATTTTTAGAAGACCATCGCTATCATTCTTGTGACGTGTCCTAAGTGACATTGCTTGCCGTGAGTATTTTCGCCCCACATCACGGAGTGGTAAGTCGGGCACTGCAATCATTCACGGTGTGCTGTGAAAAAGTTAGTTTGAATCAAGTCATTACTTATTTTTAACCCCTCTTATACTCGCAACGGGACAATCCGGGACTTAACGTCGGGCGCCTGTTCTTCCCGTACCGGGAGTTTACCGGGACCTCTCCCGCGGGAATTTTCCATCACGCAGTGATCACGTGTGTAGACACACACAGTCGCAGACAGTAACTAGGAAGACTCAGACATGGTCCAATCATGTGTTGGCACTATTTTTGGTGTGATGGTACCGTGTGTGTTCATTGAGAATAGGCACAGAACACAGCGAGTAACTTTGTGAATGGAAACTGACCGACTTTCACAATGGTGGCTTTCGCGTCTGCTACAAACGATGAAGAGATGATCGACTACTCACAAGAGGAGTTGGATCAAATTATTGTAGAAGTAGAGACGTTTGAAAGAAAGATGGAGAATGAAGGTGATATAGAAGTAGGTAGTGGTGTTAAAGAAGACAGTGAAGTGCAAAGCGACCCGGAATACAATGTTCCACGCAGCGCTTCAGACAAAATGGCGGCCCGCGACACATGGCACTGCAGGGGTGCATCAGTTTCAGGAACCCACTGGGCCGGGCTCACTCGTTACCTGACACTGCTACACCACTTGATTTTTTCGTTTTGTTTGTTCCTCTGTATTTTTTAAGACTGCTGCTGCCGATGATACAAACAGGTATGCAAGACAAAAACAAGCTGCAAAGGGCGCACCTGACCCTCTTTTGTAGCACTGTGTGTGACATGTGACAAGTTTTGTATGACATTGGTGGGACAACCAGTGAGACCTGTACTGCCAGGCAGCAGATGGATCGCGTCAGGTAGGCCTCAGATTTCATCTTACACTAACAACTTGCATCAGCATGGTGATTGCGCATGCTTGCATGTTGTAAAACTTTATTGTCATCATAAAACGTCACGTGTCTGGTGACAATTTGGTGACAGTGACATGACCTGTATTTCTAGGACAGACGAAATATAGTTCAAAGTGAAGTGCATGCTCTTATGAAACTGTCTGCCAATTTTCTTTCTCCTACAGGTACACATACATTCCCTATAAGTTAATAATCACACATACCCATTTTTAAGCTGAAACCTGTAAAAGAATCTGAAATCTGGGGGAAGTTTGCAGTCAGAGAAACTGAGTAGAAGAGGGTTAAAGAATATGATTATGGGTCATCATTTATGACAAGATAGGTACAGAATCGCGGTAACTTACCTTGTGCCATGCAGAAGTTGATTACAGGGACAAGCATCAAAAACACATGATCATCTCCCAGATGGGAAGAAACTTGAAACTGTTCATTACATTGTTGTTAAAGACAGTATTGTGCAGAAGTTTTTTGTGTGTATGTTATTGCTCTATGATCATGTGCAGCAGAGTAGCGTCACTTTGACTAGATTTCAGACACTGCTGCATAATGGGCGTTGGATCATAGACGGTTGTGATTCTCTTTCCTGTTCCTCATGACCACTAATGCCCTGTTCTAATGTGTGCGATGGGCATATACCACTTGTTGTTTTCCAACCATTCTATTTTTTTGTTTGTTTGTTTGAAGGGAAATGTTCCAAGAATTTTAACGATATCGGATTGGTTTTCACTTGTCCTGTTTCATCATGACCATTTCTAATGTGACCTTGCCACAGACAAGGGCGCTCTTGATTGTTGTGTTTTATTCATGTTCATGTGAACCAGACAACACTATATCCAAAAAAAAAAAAAGAACAAGAAAAGCAGTATGGCTTGACCTGGTATGTGTTATGGTGTGGGTGTGTAAACTTTCCAGTCACATGCGCTATTCTGTCTGTCCAGTGGACAAGTGTATGACACTGCTGTATGAGGCCGTAGAACAGCGGGACCAGAGGGCTGTTTCCACTCTGTTAAAGCACAACTGCAGGCTGAAGAGACGGGTGATGTGGGAGACGAGGGGTCCCATGTACCCTGCGGTTCTCACCAAGCAACTGCCTGTTGTCCGCATGCTGCTTTCAGCCGGTGATGACGCCTGGCGCTCCAAACGATTGAAACATTGTGTAAGTGTTGTCAACACCGTGAGCTTGATGTCTCTTCATTTGGATCTATGTATATATGTATCTAGCTATACACCATGTATTAACTCATAATGCCTTCCGCTTTGAAAATAGTATTTCAAGAAAAACACAGGGCACTGCTATGGGAACACCTATGGCACCAGTGGTGGCCAGTCTATAGGCCGGCTGGATGGGAAAATTTTGGATAATAGCCGAACACGAATCCCTGTCGATCAATGGAAAGATCTTTAAATGACATTTTTGTTTTGTGGACAAGAACAGATGATGAATTGGATCATTTTATGACTTATCTGAAATCTATCCATAGAGCAATCAAATTTACAATAAATTAATCCAAGCGAGAAATAGCTTTTTCTGGATATTCTGATTAAGCTTATTGATGGCCTGCTGCAAACAGACTTAAAAACACTAAACCCACTGACACTAAGTTATTTGCATTATCGGTCAGCACATCCTCAGCACTGCAAGCAAGATACACCCTTTAGCCAATTCCTAAGATTGTTTTTTTTATCTCAACAGGCATTATCATGCCAATACTATCATGCTATTTCACTATGGCAATGATCATCTTCCTGTATCACTGTTTGTCCAACTTACGACAATGACCAATTATCCATGAATCATCAATTTTAGTCCTTTTTTTCTCTCCCCCATCACCAACCGGCATTACTACATCAATGCCACCACATCATTTCACTTATGACAATGGTCACCACCCTATAGTATTGTAGATCTCATCTCAGTGATCAACATCCATCAGTCATTGATCATTTCCTTATTCCCCCACTGGCATTACCGTACTTGCCAATACACTATCCTACTCCTTTAAAAAAAATGACCATCATCCTACACCACTGTGGATCATACCTACACCTTGACCATGATCATCATCCACCCATCTTTGCACACCTCCCCCATTCCCCCACCTGGCATGTTACACCAGTGCCACAACATTATCCCACTTATACAACAATTATCATCATCCTACAGTACTGTTTATCTCAAATGATACATGATCATCACCCATCAGTCATCTACCCCTACCCCCTCCACCCTCTTTCTCGAACTGCATCATTATACTAATGCCCACTTAATATTCCACTTAACACAATGACCATCACCGTCCAGTACTATTGATCTCGCCCATGCCAATGAGCATCACCCACAGGTCATTGATATTTTCTTTTATCCCCCCAATTTGTGCCATTGCACCCATCACCACTACACATTTTTCCACTTATTTAACAATAGTCATCAACCTATGGTACTACTGATCTAAAATGATTATAATTTATCAGTCACTGAAAATACTCCCATCCAGTGAACACCTTCATACTGCACTATATATGGAAATGAAGAAGAAGCCAATTGACTAAGGAAGGAGGACAGCAGCCCCAACTGTAAAAGATAGCCTCCTTGGAATAAATCAAAAGTATTTCCAAGGAGACAAATAGGAGGATGACTTGAGCACTGGACTGTTCTCACTGGACTGTTCTCTCCTTCAACCAGAGGCAGTGTGTGCTAGTCAATCAACAAGGCAGCTGTCAGTCAGGCGGAAAGAAAGCATAGGCCCTGCTTTTTTCTTCATCTTGTGACTTGTATTCCTAGGACTTCCACCTTGTATGTTTACTCTAGCCATTGTAAAAGATTTCTTTGTTTTCATACGGATATGGAATTGACAAGACAGAGCGCTTTTCAGTATTTTTGTGTGCCCTGATGGCCCTTTTTTTTTTTTATTTTAGGCCCTAAAAGGCCCTAAATTTTTTTCTTGAAAATCTGTATGAACCCTGAATTTTGTAATTTGTGGCCATGGGTCTGGAAAAGTCCTGGAATTTTTGTAAAAGCTGTGCAAACTTTTTCATGGTGTCGAATTTCACTTTAAGCTTCTTCACAAAGACATTGAAAGAGGAATAAAAACAGAAATTAAATCATGTGATTGTACAATGATCACGGTTTTTAGATTTCCTCTGGCCGGAGGTTTAGCAGACTACATTTTTTTCTGCAGAGCAGCTTCCCTCTACTGTGAAAAGCGTTGCGCATGCTCAGTTAATACCATTGCTTAACTTCCTTTCGAGTCAACAGTGCTGCGAGGGAAAATAGCGTCAAAGTATTAAAGAAAACATGGGAAAATGTGTGTTTAGCCTAGCCTGGCTAGACAATACAAATTATCGCAAATGGATTGCTCCTGCTTCCTATGGATGTAAGACAAAAGCACGGTGCCTACTGAGCAGAAAGACTTCGACATCGGGAACATGGACGAAGCTGCTCTGAAAAGCCATGCAGCAGGCAAGAAACATCAAGAAATGATGCAGCTTTCAGACAAAAAAACGACTCGGACACCAACAGTGACCGTGACTGATTATTTTCGGCCCTAGGATTGTGAAAAATGAGTTCTACATTGAAGAAACGGTTGATTTTTTTTTTTTTTTTACTTCAGTATGGGATACAATCATGTATTGAATGGAGGTGGGGGTAGACAAAATCAAAGGGCCCAAGGGCGATACACTGGCCTATTTTTAGACACATACATACACACACACACACACACTGTCTCTAATGCACACACACTCTCTCTCTCTCTTTCTCTCTCTCTCTCTCTCTCTCTCTCTCTCTCTCTCTCTCTCTCTCTCTCTCTCTCTTATACAAAAATTTCAAAATTTGAATACGAAATTGAATAGAGAGCCATGTTGAACATCCAAATTAAAATGAAAGGACAGTTGAGAGGAGAGTGAAAGTTTTGGTAAGTATTGAATGCCCTGCTATCATTGAATCAGTTCTTTACTGATGTGTTAGCATGGTAATCACATACAGAGGTGCACACACACACACACATTCCGGGGTCTGAAAAATTATGAAAAGCCTTGGGAAAAGTCTGGAATTTTGTTTGGTCTTATCTGTGGGAACCCTGTCAGTCCTTCCCAGTCCCATCAGTGGAGGGGAGCCAGAATGCTTCAGATGCAGAGGAGACCACTGTGTGATATGTGACAGCCACGTGGTTGAGTCTCTACCACTTCACCACACATGGCTGTCACCTTCAGTCATATCAAAAGAGTTTTAAACACCTTTTTTTTAGGACCAACTTTGATTTAAAATCATGTTATGTATTGGAGTCATCTGATTATACTTCTTATATATGTTTGTACCAGTGGCAAATGGGGAAGGAGGGAGGTTGCCACTGGTGCAATGTTATTGGTTGTACATGTGGTATGTGTTTAGGTGTCACAAAGTCACTTTTTTTTTTTCAATTGAAACTAAACCATCCAGTCAAATAAATGGACATCTGAACATGTCCGTGAACGTTGTGATTGTTCTTGGAACAGGCCAAGAGCCAGCCATGTATGAACATCACATGTTGGTCATTTTTCAGTTGTTCAAATGTGTTTTCAGCAAGTGTTTTCAAAGATAGGACTAACTCAAAGGTAACTTGAAGCACATAACTATGATTCTGTCATTCCCACTGAAATGTCATGAAAAATGGAGGGTGGGTCAAAACACTCTCTGAATATTTGTGATTATGAAAGTTTTTGTGTGGTTGTGATCAAATTCATTTCTTATAAATCAGCAGTGTTCTGACAAGACACATTTCAAAGTCTAGCAGATTTGTGCTATCTTGTTGCCAATGTATTTTTCTTCACATTGAAAGAAAGTAATAATTGAAATGTTCATCTTTAGACTTGAAAAGAAATTGTTCTCATGTAGTTGCTGCTGCTGTTGTGTGCATGTGTGTGTATTTGTGCACCTCTGTTCTTGTGTGTGAAACTCTGCTGGTAATTGAGTGAACATTGTATCATTTATTTGTAAGTAATTAAGCTAAGGTTATTTTGTTGCCTGTAAATGTAATACAGAGTTTTTAGTTTTAATGTTTATTTTATTTCATTTGCAGATTGTGGGATTGGCCTATCAGGAAATGCGTAAAGGGCAACTGGATTTACAGGAATATGTGGCTTTGAGGCGGCATTTGGCAAGTCCTCCCAGTCTTGTCAACCTGGCTGTGTGTGAGCTCCGCTCTCTCATGGGCTGCGGCTGCGCAGAGCAGTTCCTCAGTTACCCTTGCCGTCAAAGGTCAAGGATCAGATCCTGTCGTCCAATCTATCTCTGTAATTTGTCAGGATCTTTATTACTGCTGTCTTGTCGTGTTGAAGTCAAATGTTTGTGTCCTTTCCTCAGTTACCCTCGTCTTCCAAAGTCGAGGATCAGATCCTTAATTCAGTCTATCTCAGTAATTTGTCAGTTGTAATGAGGGAAAACAAGTGCAGGCTAACAATTCTTCCATCATTATAGTAATGACTTGGAAAAGAGTTTGGGGGGGGGGGGGGGGGGGTGTTGAAGAAAAATGAGAGAACATAGAATTAAGAAAGCATGTCATAAATATGAAAACTCTTCACTAGATGTCTTTTTGTATGTGTGTGTTTTATGACTTTTTTCTTCTTTTTTTTCTCCCCCCATTGTATATGTGTGTGGCTCAATTTTTTCCTCCTTTTATATGTGTGTGTGACTCAAATGCACAGTGGATGCTGAAGAAGAAGATGCTAATTTGGACTTGGGGAAAACAGGTTTGATTTATATATGCCAGCGTTCACATGTTGGATGACAAGTTTTTAGTTTGTTTGTGTGGGGTGGGGTGGGGGGTATTGATGTCTGATGTCTGGGTATACTGGATGAGAAACGCCACCACTGAACTTCAAATGGAGGGAATATGTCAATGCATAGTCCTCTGGTGATGAGTTGACATCATTTTACTTCCCTTGGACTGCTGTGCTTGGTCTGTGATGATAATAACATTCAGGGACACGACAGAAAAAAAAAGTGAGAGATAGACAGCAGAAGAAATTGGAAGTTAACTGTTGGTTAATTAAAAGTGTCCATTGAAGAACGGTCTTTAGGAGCTTGCAAAGACATGCTACTAGTATCCCTTGTAATTCCCAGTTGCGCTTTGTTTTTTTTTGGCACAGGATTTATCTGTGCTGCTGTCTGAAACTACTTTTGTGTTCTGCTGTTGTTTTGGTACAGATCATGTTGTGATTATATGGTGCAGGTTGTGTGGCAAAGTGCTGCTGTGATACATGGATACATTGGTGCTGATTGTGCATTACAGTATTACCCTGCTGTTATGATGCAGACGATGTCAAGCATAATATTATTTCACTGGGTGCTGGTATCTTGGCGTTTGGGTGCTATGACAGTTGACTGTTGAATGCAGCGTTGTGCTTTCCCCAACTTGTTGATATTGCAAACATCGTGTTGCTAGTGTCACAAACATTTTGTCCGGTTGAATGCTTGATGTTGTGGACCCTACTTTGTCAGAGATGGGTTATATCTTAATTTTCCGTCTTTTTACAGATGAAATGTTTGCAAGTTCATGGTTGTTTTTAGGATGATATGTTAATTGCATGGAGAGGAATCTCTTTGTGTGAAGCCCACTTGGTTGAACAGAGACTGGTTTTGAAAGTTAAGATCTTTAATTGAATTTATTTTGATCTTCTAAGGTACCTTTTGTGTTTTGCTGTTGGGACTCATGGTTTTGAATGTACGGTTTGTAGACAGTTGTATGCATTCTCATACAGTTTGAACTGATAGAAGTAACATGAGATGATCAATTGAGTGTGGTACGCAATCTGCGTATGTTATGCAGTGAACGGTGGGGAAAGGTAGGGGTGACTGAACAGTATGAGAAGGGGAAAGTAGAGACTGAACAATCCATGAAGGGATAGGTTGAACAATTCCTGAAGGGATAGGTTGAACAATTCCTGAAGGGATAGGTAGTGAAGAGCTGCACATCAAGGAAAAAAGGAGTGATAACTGAACAGTAAATGAAAGGAAAAAAAAAAGAGTGAGATGATGACAAAAGAGTACATGCAGAGCTGTCAAGTGGTGAACTATTTTTGAAGCTGGTGCCAAAGTTCTGTGCGACCACCCCCACACTCCCCTCTCCTCCCCAGCCGGAAACAAAAAACCAATTCACGAACTTGGCAGCACTTTAAATGGAACTGTGACAACCGATCTGTAGACTCAAATCTTATTTCGTCAAAAATTGACCCAAGTTCAGTAAAGAAAGAAAGAGAAACAAGACAACAAAAA
>JADBJO010031611.1:7500-15000 GCA_016801955.1 Conus betulinus | reverse complement strand
CAAACTGACATAACCGACGCTCTATGAAAATTACGATCTCAATAAACGGGGGTGTTTGGCCTGCTATGATAGAGTAAACGAACTACACGGTAGATTAGACATAGGACTTGATGCTATCTAAAATAACAATGAGAATGTACAATGATGACCCATAGTCGTAAAAAGCCTCTCTCTCTCTCTCTCTCTCTCTCTCTCTCTATCTCTCTCTCTCTTCTCTGAGTGCGTGTGCGTGTGCGTGAGTGCATGCGTGCGTGCGTGAGTCCGTGCATGTGTGTGTGTGTGTGTGTTGTGTGTGTGGTGTGTGTGGTGTGTGGTGGTGTGGTGTGTGTGTGTGTGTGTGTGTGCATGTGTGGTGTGCGTGAATGTGTGTGTGCGTGTGTATGTGTGTGTGTGTGTGGGTGTGTGGTGTGTGTGTGTGGTGTGTGGTGCGTGTGTGTGTGTGGTGAAGGATGTGGTGGGAGGAAAATACGTGTGGCGTGTGTCCACACCGTAAAACTACACCTGGGCGTCCGACTAGCTGAGACCAGTTTTTTCGTTTAGTGTGATACGTGATAATGTTTGTGGCTGACACCTGTAATGAAATTGTGGGGAAGGTGTCTTAGAGCAGCGCAATGAAATGATGAAGCAGAGATGTTGATTGTGAGCAGGGTGATGAGCTGGGTGATGATGTACGTAGGCGAGGCTGTATGGACATGGGGTGATTTATTATAGGATGTGAGCTGTATGGGACTGGGTGAGATATTAGGATGTGAGCTGTATGGACTGGGTGATGATATACGTAGTGAGCTGTATGGACTGGTTATGATTATACGTAGGTGCAGCTGTATGGGACGGGGTGATGATATAGGATGTGAGCTGTATGGACTGGGTTGATGATATACGTAGTGAGCTGTATGGACTGGGTGATGATATTATAGGATGTGAGCTGTTGATGTGGAGCTGGGGACTGGGTGAGGATATACGTAGTGAGCGTATGGATGGGTCCCGATCTACGTAGTGAGCTGTATGGCCTGGGTGTGTCCTACGTTAATGAGCTGTTGGACTGGGTGAGACCAGTACGTTTAGGTGGATACGGATAATGTGTGGGGACACCTGTAATGAAATTTGTGGGAGGTGTCTTATGAGAAGCGCAATGTAATGATGAAGAGATGTGTGATGCGGAGCCAGTGGGTGTCTGAGCTGGGTGATGATATAGTAGTGAGCTGTCTGGACTGGGTTGATTATATAGGATGTGAGCTGTATGGACTGGGTGATGATATAGGATGTGGCTGTAGGACTGGGTGATGATAACGTACGTGAGCGTATGGACTGGGGTGATCTCTCACGTACTGTCGAAGCGCGTATGGACCCGGTGATGATATAGGATGTGAGCTGATGGACGGTGTGATGATATTCACGTAGACGAGCTGTATGGATGGGTGATGATATAGGATGTGAGCTGTATGGACGGGGGATGCTTAGTTTGTGAGCGTATGGACTGGGCTGATTGATATAGTAGTTTAGCTGTATGGACTGGGTGATGATATACGTAATGAGTTGTAGTGGACTGGGTGATGCTACTACGTAGTGAGCTGTATGGACTGGGTGATCTGAATACCGTAACTGAGCTGTATGGGATGGGTGATGATATTACGTAGTGAGCTGTATGGACGGGTTGATGAGGTACGTAGTGAGCTGTAGGGCTGGGTGATGCATATAACGTGTTCGTGAGCTGTAGTCTGTAATCCGGTGGATGTAAGTAGTGATGCTGTAGGACTGGGTGAGATATAGGCGTGCAGTAGCTGTATGGACTGGGTGATTGTATGCTAGCGTAGGTGAGCTGTATGGACGGGTGATGCTAGAGGATGGAGCTGTATGGCTCTCGCTCGTCGCACGAGGTGTGCCTCCGGGTCACGTGTTTTTTTAGTAGTCCGCTCTGTGGACTCTTTTTTCTGGGGCATGATCTACTTAAAGGCAGTGTGCGCCTGAGTATGGTATCCTTTTGTTCCTTGCCCTGTGGGTGCTGTATTATATCTGATGCTGTGTGGCGTCGGTCTTTGGACGCCTTCACCCGGCCCCTATTGTCGCCAGTGGCACATGCTCGCGGCTGGAGAGTTGTCTTTCCTTCGGCACATCGTTCACGAGTTTTTTTTTTTTGTTATGTAGGCTGTGTGCTCGGATGGCTCCCTGTGGGTTGTCTCTGACATCTCGGCGGCTGGGGCTGGGATGGACTGCTCGTTGTTCTGTCTACTTGATTGTAAGTCCGTGGAGCCATCGGGGCATGGAATTGCGTTGGACTTATCCGGGACGAGCTCGCCTGACTCTCTGTGTCTCGGGCGTGTCTGCTTATCTCCGTCTTCGCTCGCGTCTGTGCCTTGTGTGGGTCGAGTATTCCTTCATTTTTCTGGGTTTTTCCGCTTCCGTCTTCTCGAGTCGCCTTGTGACGCCTGTAAGGACTCCTTGGTCTTTTTATTTGGATTATCCATGTTGTTCGGGAGCGTGAGCTGATCGGGGTCTTGTTTATGATGTTTTTTTTTTTCTCCTTTTTTCAATTCTATGCTTATCGTCCGTTCTGATGTGGACTGAGGCCTGCTATCTCACTGTGTACCCTTTAGCGGTCTTCGCTCCGCCTCACGGATTGTCTGGGGAAATTTGGTCGTTATGCTTTCTCTATACAGTCCTATCCTGCTGGAGACTTGTTGAGTTCGGATGGAAGGTCCCTTAACCGAGGCTTGGGAGCTTGTGCACTCTTGCCCGTCTCCGGGCCGGCGCGCAGATTATACGCTACGTGGGTGAAGGGACTGCCTGTCCGCTTGTTATTGTGCCTGGGTGGTCCCGTTTCTGTGCGGTGTGGATGTCTGGTATGGAGAGCTCCTGGTGCCGTTTTTTAGAGGTGTTGTGACTCTTGAGCTCCGCTGCTCTGTTGCATGTGCGCATTCCGACCCGCTGGAGCCGTGGCTCGGATTGGCGTTTTCCTGTCCTTGGTATACTTGGTGCACCTTACACCCGTTACGTTTGTGAGATGTTTGGACGCTGTTGGCTGTTTCCTGGTTCCACCGTATGTGTAGTGCTTGGATCTCCCCCTTGCTGGCTGAGTTCTAGTTTCTGTTCTGCCGGCACGCGCTGGTCTGGATCTGCTGCGGTGTTTAGTCTTCTTTTTTTTTCTTTACTCGTACGGGATAGCACCCTCCATCCGTGAGCCCTTGACTGCGATCGGACTTTTTCTCGCTTTCGACGCGAATGTTCGCTTATTTGGCCCGTGGTTCCATGCTGTGAGTTTGTGTTGTGAGCGTCTCGGATCCCTATGGTCCCGGTGCAGTGCTTGCCTACGCTTCTGCTACGCTGGGATGGGCCTTTTGCGTGCTTCTTCTTTTGTGGTGGCTATTGTCTCTCCGTGGTTGCGCTGTTCTCGGCCTTGCGCGATGGGGGACACTTGCTCTTTAGAGGATTGGGCGTGTGATATGGTATGGGTGCTGGGATTGCGTTCGCTAGCGTAGCTCGCGCTGTTAGGGTAATGTGCGGTTGCGTGCTCTACGGTGACTTGTTCGCGCTTCCCGCGTGACGGGTTCCCCGCCCGAGCGTTGTGGACTGATTTTTTTTCTTACGTTCTCTTGATTACCGTCCGTGCGCGATGTTCACTGGTCAATGGACCTTCTTGTTGGTCTGTACGAGCTTTCGACCGTGGATCGTTGTAGTACCTGCCTCGCTTGTGCTGTCCAGCCTAGCCGGATTATGTGCTAAGCTGTCTGGACCCTTTCTTTGGTGGTGGATGATTGGCTGTGGCTCTGTGACCGGCTGTATTGGTCTGTTTGCCGACCCGTGGATGCCCGTTGTCATCCGCTGCTGTGAAGCGCTGCTCTGGATCGGTGCCTGGTCGTGACTACTGCCATAGCACGGATGGTGCGCGGTCTGGACTGGGGTGAGTCGAGGAGTGCTGCTGTATGGCTTGGGTGCTTGTATCTAGGATGTGCGTGGCTGGACGGGGTGGCTGATGTCCGTTCGGAGCCGTGGCTCGGCGCTCCCCCGGTGCTGATCTCTCGTTCGTGAAGCGGCATGGCTGGGTGCTGAGTACGTCCGTGAGTTGGTCTGGAGGTGTGAGCAATCCGATGAGGGAGCTGTCTGGATGGTGATGGTGCTATACGTCGTGCGCTGATTAGAGCGACTGGATGTGCTAGCGCTGTGCGTGTGTGCTGCTCTGTGGCCCCGCCCCGCGAGGGGCCGTCGGATTGACTATTGTGCTTCGCGGCCTGATGGTTCTTCGGAGCGGACTGGCATCCTCTGGGTGGTGAATGCGCGCGTGATGCCTGATTCTGGTCCGCGCTGTCGGCAAATGGTGGACGCGTCGTGCTCGGGTTGCGTGTGTATCGTCGTCCCGGTGCACCATTGGTGTGCGGACCATTTGGTGGGGCAGTGGCTCTACGATGTGCTACTCCTGCGTGCTAGTATGCTCCTTTCTGGACTATAATGAGCTTTGATTGTGGAACTAGTGTGCTGCGCCACCTTGTGGTGGCCGTGTCTGTATATCCGGTGCCGAGTAGGTCATGTTGTGAGCGCGTTGGCCTGGTCTCTTGTGCCTGGTGGCGATCGTTGTGGTAATTTGTGTGTTGCCATTTGTGGGGACCCGTCTGATTCTGTTGGTACGTGACGAGTGTGTAGCGTGGTGCAGTTGGTCACCTTTTGCTTGTGTGTGCTCGTTGTGGGTGAATTCTTGTGCGCCTATTGTGGTGATGTCTGTGCTGGTATGTGACGTGCCACCTATAATTCACTTTCTGGGTCACGTCCACTGTAATGATATTGCAAATAGGTGTACACGCGTGCTCGGGTCTCTCTCATTTGAGTAGCTTAATCAATGGGGTAATAGTGGTTCCGGGATGGCGTGGGTTGCATTCTGGAATTAGTCGTTGTCCGTATGTTTCGTGTTTTCTTCATGTCGTCTCAACTTCGTCGTCCACCAATAGTCGGCGAATTGAAATAAAACTCTAATTAGAGAAGTGTTTGTTGCATACGCACCCTCGTCTCTGTGGTTGAAACCTTCATTCTAAATTTGGGCCTTTAAGAGTGATGGGTACACCATGTGATGTTATTGTGGATGTTGGCCTGTGTTCAATAACTGAGGGCTGAGCCGGTGACATTACCTTATCAGGTCGGTCGGAATTTTTTGTGTCCCGGTTAGGGTGAACGAGCACTCCAGGGAGGAGAAGGTATTTTTCTTGGGATCGTACTGTCGCCCGCCACACAGGTTCAGGGTTCGATTTGCGGCGGGCACCCCCCCCCCACCCTTGTTACACCCACCTTTTTTTTTTCTCGATCACCTCACTTTATGCTGTATGATTTTCGGCTAGGGACTGGTAGATGCACGACGCCAGGTGGCAGCACACGTTCGGCGTAGGTCTTCCTTCGTTCCGGTGGCTGTGCAGCTGGGAAGTGCCACTGAGCGGAGATAGGGCGACGACCACTCAGCGGTTCCCCTCCGATCGTGCCGTGGCAGTGGCTCGGAACATCCCGGACGCCCGCACGGGCCACAACCATACCCAGAGCATGGGTAGCTGGCAAGTCCTCCGAGGAACGAACGGGGGCGGACGTCTGCTGGCGTCCGCAAGTGACACTATGGGGTTCGGGCTTGGGCCTGCGGTGCTTTCCATCATAGAGTGGGGCGGGTGAGGCCCCCAAGCGGGCGTCCACGATCCAGACGACACGGGCCTCTTGCAGTAGCCCTCGCTCCGTGAGGGATGCGACGAGGTTTAAGTCACCGTACGGATGCAACCACTTGCACTCTGTCTCCGAGTCTGCGTTCCAGGTAGTGCGGGCTTCGACCTATAACCTGCTTTCATTCGGTGTTTCGTCGTGTCCTGGCGGTATTTTCTCTACAATAGAAGTTTCTGCGGCTGTGTAGTGGGCGGCAACCTGTACGGTGCTTCCTGATTCTCAAGTTAACCTTTTTTGTTTGTGTTTGGTGATTTGCTCCGGTGTTTTAGTGCCTTCGTTGAAGTCGATCTGGTTGAACCTTTGTATTGTGATACCCTGTGATCATCCGGGTAGCATATTCTGTTTGTTTCTATTTTGCCAGGTTTTTTGCCCCCTCCCGCCCCACCCCGGCGCTCCCCTCACTTTCCCTCTCTCGTCACCTCTTCCCCCCTTACCCTCTGTTTTTTTTTTTAATTCCTTTTATACTCCTTTTGCTGTCTCGACCTGTGCCACCATCACCTATTATTTCTACTCTTTACACTCCCTTCTAGTCTTTCCCTTCTGGTCTCCCAGAGAGATTCATATACCCCCTTTCTCCCATTTCCCTCTCTTTCTATCTCGGTGACTCTTTGGGTCGGTTTACTGGGGTGCTTTGTGAGCAGTTAGCCTGTTAGGTGTGTGTCAGGGCTTGAGCTTTAGTTGGAAGTTCACAGGAAGGTGAGTTGGAATGGCGACTCGCAGTGGGATTATAGACGGATGACTTCGCTGGCATGCTGATCAAAGTGATAGCGCGGCGGTTTCGGCAATGATAGAAAGTTCCATTCTCGGGTAGGGTGAGAATGAAACAATTAATTCCATGGCATAGGCCACACTCTGCAGTGTACCAACTGTGTTGCGGATGACAGCTAAGCTATCGATTTATTTCATCTCCGCCATATTTCAAGGGTTCTGTGAATATTTTGTCCATACGTACCATATTTCAGACATTTTACGGCTACTACAACTTCCTCCTCATTTGCTATTGTACAATCATCTTCATTTAATGAATCTTGAACTGTTAGCATCACTGGATCTCCTTCACCTGATCAAATCTACGAAAACGGGAGAGATGCGAACAAAGATCGAGGTTGTAGGAGGGGAGGAGGAATAGAGGGGGTTGTGTGTTATTAGAGAAATCCATAATTCAAATCTATTCAAGTCTTTTCTTCAGTTGCGAACTGCTGCTACGCTTTGCATATTGTTTGTGGAGCGACGGGATTTATCAAGAAATTAGTTATATGTTATATTCATGTCATTTCGGTCGATGAATTTGGCACTTTGCCTAAGACTTGGCATAGTTAAATATAGTGTATGAGAGAGAGAGAGAGAGAGAGAGAGAGAGAGAGAGAGAGAGAGAGAGAGAGAGAGAGAGAGGAGGGAGTGAGAGAATAAACAGCACTTGGTTATACAAATATTCAATGTGTGCATACGAAACAGGGCTAATCAAAGAACACCGTGAATATGAAAATGTGAGATTTTTAGATATGTTGCCATAAACTGACAGTAATAGAGCCGGTCTGTTCTTTTAAGTTCACGCTTATGAATAAGAAACATAATTTCTTGTAAACACACACACACACACACACACACACACACACACACACACACACACACACACACACACACACTTCAAAGAACATGACGTCCATGTTGTCATATAGTTTGGCAAAAGTAAATGAATTGTTCTGATCGGACTAGGGCGCAAGGCCTCTCACCCCACGAGTTTGCCACTTAACCACTTTACAATGACTGAAATCCTTGAAAACTATCATCCTGCCTGTGCTTTTCAGCTGCCTT
>JADBJO010031611.1:0-2500 GCA_016801955.1 Conus betulinus | reverse complement strand
GACAGCAAAGGAAAAGAAAATCTAATGAGAGATTAACTAATCAGACTTAAGATTGACTCAGGAAAACCTGCAATAAAAATGCCTCTTGAAGGCAAATAGTTGATTCCTCAATATCTACGCAAACAGATCGACACACAGAACAAACGGACTTTTCACCACTGTCAGTTCTGTTTGCTTTCTACTGACTTCACATATGCCTCAGACTGATTTGACAATGAAAGACGTGTCGGTGATCTCACACAGTTTTGATTCATATACGAATTGAAGTATACCTATCGAAAACTGCTCGTGCTTAATTCAATTTGTCCGGAGACTTTTTCTGCCATTTTTGGTCTGAAGGCAATAACACAAGTGCCTTTCTCATTATAAAATGACTACTGACGGAAAAAAAACAATGAAAGAACGGATGCACCACGTACAATAAATTGTCGTCTGCTGAAGAAGGCACATTTATTCTAAGTTAATATCATTAGCCAATCGGAATAGACTTTTATCGGATCGCCGTGTCCTCTAGACGTGGGATGACTTTAATGCGTCTACTACAATCGAAAGGTTTTCTGTCAATTGTAAGATAAGAGCATTAAAATCTGTAGAAAACTTTGCGTTGCGTATTTAAAGACCTTTCTTTCTTTTTGAAAATAAATACTGACTTGTATATCTATTTGTATCTTGGCTTGTTTAGACAATACTTCGGGCTGTTTTCTGTCTTTTTGTACCTATTTTACACACACTCACGCACGCATGCACGCACGCACGCGCGCGCGCGCGCACACACACACACACACACACACACACACACACACACACACACACACACACACACACACACACACACACGCACGCTCACGCACACTGTGACACATTGCAAACAATACTATCTATTCACATTCATCGGTTGGTTTGTTCAGAAAACTAAGGCGTTTTTTTTCCTTCTCTTAATTCGCAAGTATTCCCCACCTCTCAGCAAGGCCATTAACATACCCCATGACCGGAAATTAATTTTCCCGACGACTGTCGAACCGGTCCTGCTCGTAAGTTCACAAATGCTCGGTGAAGCGTGCTTGCCGTGGCTGGCTGTTCCTTCTATTATGGTCCCGATTATGGTTCCGATATACTGGTGCACTGACATGACCGTATTATAAACATGACAACACAATCAGATACTGTCTTTAACCTACACCATTGTATATATTCAGATTCTTTCTTGGGCTACGTTACTTATTATGAATAAAAATGCTGAACACACACACACACACACACACACACACACACACACACACACACACACACACACACACACACAGAGTTCAGTTTTCATCAAGGTGGCGTCATTGCGTGCGGACTAGTCCATATATACTACACCACATCCGCTAACAAAAACGCTTCCGTTGTTCGTTATTATGTGTAAGCCGTTTTGAGAATATCATTTCATGCATATGTTCTCACCTAATTTATCAACAACACACGAAAACACAAACACACGCATATATATATATATAATATATATATATATATATATATATATATATATATATATATATATATATATATATATACATATATATATGTAGATATAGATATGTATAGATATAGATATATAGATACACACACGCACGCACGCACGCACACACACACACACACACACACACACACACACACACACACACACAGATAGATCTGTCTGTCTATCTTTCTCTTATGTACACATCTATCTATTGTATACCTTTGTATATAGATTTACAGACAGATAAACAGATATCTACCTATCTGTCTAAACGTGGAGAGAGAGAGAGAGAGAGAGAGAGAGAGAGAGAGAGAGAGAGAGAGAGAGAGGGGGGGGAGAGATTTTGCATCTCCCACGGCAAATAAATGCGCATTCACGGCCAGTGCACTGAAATGAGTGAGAACACAGGAGTTCCAGCAGCAGGAAAAATGATTCATGTGTGTGTGACGCATAGCAAAGTTGACATATTACATGACAGATCTTGAGATTGAGAGAGAGTGGCTGAGCACACTCAAACAAAAAAAGCATCATGAAGGCTCCTGTCCTCGCTACTCTGGTATGCTCTAGATAGTCAAAGCTGTGTGCCTGCCTGTATTGGATTTCTGATTCTATTGACATGAATCCACACACACACACACGCACACACACATACACATGCACCGACGTGGGCACACACACACACACACACACACACACACACACACACACACACACACATGTAAGAAAGCAACAAGCAAACAAGGCGGTCATGCAATCATAATGGAACATCGATTGAAAATAGAAGAGAAATGAACATTAAAAAAAAAAAATAAACAATAATAAACAAAAAAAAATAAAAATTAAATAAAAAATGAAAATAATAATAATGAAGGGGAAGGAGAGAGTGGGGGTGGGGGAGGTGGGCTGAGCTTGGGAAATATCTGGAAATGTACCCCAACGTACAAAAATTAGCATGTATAACAACAAACAGTAAAATGAATATGACAAAGTACGTAC
>JADBJO010031610.1:15000-16576 GCA_016801955.1 Conus betulinus | reverse complement strand
TCATTGCAACACCACAGCTGCTCTGTTAGTTACTGGAATGGTGTTCGGTTACTTATCCCTGGAATTTATTAGTCTATTATAATTAGTCCCTTGCGGATTTCATTCCCAGAACTGGCTCTCAGCACTTGTGTCTTAAGAAGTTGTCTTTTAAAATGTAGCTTGTTTTGCTCTTCGTGATTTTGTTTTGCTTCTTAGGTGGCGTCTTTGTTCAATTTTTTGAAACTCAACAAACATACTACGGTATTGCACACCAGATCATTTTTCTGGGATAGCATTCTTCTTAGAACTGAAAAGGCAGCGAAGGCGCTCTACCACTTTTTTTCAGGTCACCGAGAAGAAACAATCAGATTTCAAAATAACGGTATCTGGTCAGGTGTTTCAAAATACCGGTATCTGATCAGGTGTTATATGTTAGTGAAATTTCTCTCCGTTTGAAAATTGTCTTTCCCTTTCAGAGTATAAGTTTGCTAAAGGCTCATTTTGAGAAGCGTTTATTATTCTCCATTGGCCCTCTCAAGTACGTACAGTCAGTTAGGCAGAATTGACTACCACTGTTGACACGAATGCTTATGTTTCCCCTATTTCTTCAATCTAAGACATAAGAGCAAGTTTCGTTATATAATTTTACATATATATATATATATATATATATATATATATATATGTGCGTGCACGCACACATACAAACGTTGCACATGCGTACAGACACAAATGTAAACAAGTGCTGAAGCTAGCAGACAACGCTGCTACTTCAGAATCGTCACCTGCAGTTGGCCGTCCGTAATGACGAGGAGCTGAACAAACTGCTGTCCTGAATTTTTTTTGTTGTTGTTGTTTAAAATTTCACCGTAACATATATTTCGCGAGGATAAGGGTGGAAAGAGAGCGAGCAGTGTGTGGACTGTGGTGCTCATTAAACGACTTAGCATTCGAGACTTCCAGCCCAATCTGGAAGATTAAGGTGGGCCTGAAAGGTGAATCAAAGCCCCACAGGTCAACTCCGGCGTGAGGCTGGGTGGGCTCTGTGGAGAGTCCAGGGGGTCAGAGGAGCTCTCAGTATTGAGCCGTGGCCTGATTTGTACCCTGATGATGATCTTAGCAAGGGCCAGCATCTCGAGCCAGAGAGCCTGCAGCGTGCACCGCAGATACTCCACGATGCAGGCCAGGACCGGTTGGGTTCCCTCTTCAACCCTCTGGGTCTCTCTATACTTCCTCCAGTTGCCATCCTTGCTTACGTCTGTGGAAGGGCAGCCTGTCTTTTTTCACGGACATTGCTTGGCTGGATTACCACCCCCCCCCCCCCCCCCCCCCCCCTCTCTCTCTCTCTCTCTCTCTCTCTCTCTCTCTCTCTCTGATTCCAAGCCTATACATTACGGCTTCAGGTTCAGACTCGCCTCCCATCAATAACACCAACAACATCCCCCCTCCCACCCCACCCCCTCCTCCTCCTACACACCCCCCCCCCCTTCTTTTCCCCCCACTCCCTCCTCATCTCCACTCTCTCTTCCCCACCCACCCCCTTAAGCTGAAATCAAAATTATGTCTGACAAATACACCGCAAATCTTCGCAAACCCC
>JADBJO010031610.1:0-2500 GCA_016801955.1 Conus betulinus | reverse complement strand
CTTTCTTTCCTCTAAACCAAACCTAAAACAACAAACCAGTACAAGAGGCTGCTGCCAGTCAGAACAGAAAGTCATCATTAGCAACAACAACTTTAGCAACAACAACAACAACAACAACAACCACAACAACAATAACAACAACAACAAGCCGAAAGTGAATGACTGATGCTAGTAGGGCTCCATTTCTTTTTTCTTTTTTTTTTTTTCTTTTTTTCCTTTTTTTTCTTTTTTTTTTTAATTTCCAAGGTAAAAATATGTTCGTTAGTGAGAAGTATATCGTGCGACATTCACCTCAGACCACACATACACAAACACCCACATCTAAATCATCTTTCACACACACACACACACACACACACACACACACACACACACACCACACATACACACACACGAGCGCGCGCGCGCGCACGCACGTACACACACACACACACACACACACACACACACACACACACACACACACACACACACAACAAACCTTTCAACGACCTTGACTTCTTGATAGACAGCGGCCTTTTGTGTGATAGACGCGCGCGCGCGCGTGTGTGGTGTGTGTGTGTGTGTGTGTGTGCGCGCGTGTGCACACACACACACACACACACACACACACACACACACACACACACACACACACACACACACACACACACACACACACACACACACTCACATCACACACACACACACACACACGAGCGCGCGCGCGCGCGCACGCACGTACACACACACACACACACACACACACACAACAAACCTTTCAACGACCTTGACTTCTTGATAGACAGCGGCCTTTTGTGAAGGTGTTTCAGTTTGGTTGGAGACAAAAGAGGAGTTAAGTGTTGTTTACCTAAATTGTTATTCATTACTTTCCTGTTTGGTTTGGTGTTTTGTTTTGTTCCTGCACACACAGGGCAGTGAGGACACTGGCCTGCTCGGACTTTTAGCCAACCAACGTTCCGGTAGTGCCTTTTTCTCGACCAATCGAACGCACGCATGCCATCCGCGTCTTGTACGGCAAGCACCCCCTACCCCTCCACGACCACCCCTCCTTCTCCTCATCCCCTCTTGACAAGAATGGATGGAAGGAAGGAAGGAAGGAAGAAAGAAAGGAAGGAAGGAAAAAATGAGTGACTATGTGAATGAACGAACGAATGAATGAATGAATAAAAAGGGAAGTGTGTGGTGGTGGTGTAAGTGTATGGGGTGCTCTGTGTGTGTGTGTGTGTGTGTGTGTGTGTGTGTGTGTGTGTGTTGTGTGTGCGTGTGTGTTGTGTGTGTGTTGTGTGTGTGTGTGTGTGTGTGTGTGGTGTGTGTGTGTGTGTGTGTGTGTGTGTGTGTGTGTGTGTGTGTGTGTGTGTGTGTTGTCTGTGTGTGTGAAATGTTCGAAATTGGGTTTCTCCACTAGCGATAGAGTTCTTACGCCTTAAAACCTTGTTTCTCGTTTCGTGTACCTAGTGTATACACTTCAAAACATTATATATACAATCAAATCAATAAATGGAAATAAATAAACGAAGAAAGAGACATCTTAAATGTTCATGTTCAAAATCAGGATATCAACCTTTTACTACAATTACAGACGACATAGAATTACGTTATGTTCATTCAGACTGGAAACCACGCACACCTACATTTTCTTTGACAATAAATGATCAGAGAATGACGCTAAGAAACTAACGATCCTGGAGCGAAGGAACAGCAAAGAATCTAACGGTTAAATAACTGATCAGCACCAAACCAAACAACAACGACATGAACGGAAAGAAGAAAAACAGAAGAAAAAAAATGATGCCTTCATCAGCGAGGCTCCTTGACCAGGGATGGGCTCCTTGACTGGGATGGGGGGGGGGGGGGGGGGGGGAGGAGGAGGGAACAGGGGGGGGGAAGGAGGGGACAGTGGGGGATTAGGGAGAGGGTGGTGATCTGTTGCTGACGTAACGCGCATCACATTAGTCCACACTAGTCCACCGAGAGAGAGAGAGAGAGAGAGAGAGAGAGAGAGAGAGAGAGAGAGTGTGTGTGTGTGTGGTGGGTGTGTGTGTGTGTGTGTGTGTGTGTCGTGCACGCGCGTGTGTATATGTATGTATGTATGTATGTGTGTGTAAGTGCCTGCGTGCATTTGTATACACGTTCTAATATATGTGTGTGGTGTGTGTGAGTGTGTGCGCGCGCGCGCGTGTGTGCTTGTGTGTGTGTATGTGTGTGCGCGCGCGCGAGTGAGTGTGTGTGTTTGTGTGTTTTTATGTCCATGTGAGTTCGCACGCGCGCGCGCGCGCGTGTGTGTGTGTTTGTGTATATGTGTGTGGAGGAATAGATCATTTCTGCAAATAACTGTTAAAAAATAGCAACGAGACAGAGCCAGCTCACTGTGGAAACATAGGGTGGCCCTGAGAAGGGCCTGGGGAATGAAAAAGCTGGAGGCCAGCTCACACCAGCCTGACTCTGTGCAAGAGGGCACGTGCTCCCGCCGGTGGCAGATTCCACTCAATGGCCAGCC
>JADBJO010031609.1:10000-16576 GCA_016801955.1 Conus betulinus | reverse complement strand
GAGGGGGTGAAGGTAGAGACTGAAAAATGACATACATGGAAAACTCTTATTGCAGTCTGTAAGACAAAGAAAGACAGAAAAAGACAGGGGAGGGGTGGGGGAGAAAGGAAAGGAGTGTAGTAGAGGGTGGTATGGCTGGCAATTGTCACATCACATTCAGGCGATGGTTGATTGCCCTTGCGGGTGACACAGCTAGCTTGCTGATCAAGTTGGATTTGATGGCGGAATCCAGCTCCTGCCTCACGCCGCTCCTCTTGTTTTTGGTCTAATCCAGAAGATTGTGTACCCTGCATACATCTGTCTCTGTTGGCCTTCTTCTACGTTGCAGAGTCTCACTGAGGGCAGCAGTCTGCACTCTGTAATCATGCCAGCTGTCTGGCGCTGAGAGCAGTCCCCCGTCACTTGGTCTGTTAGCTCCAGCCTGTCCATCAAGTGAGCACATTTCATGCGCCCAGAGTGAGCAGGGTCTTCTTTGTAGATTTTTTTTAAAATTTCTTCTTACGATTTAGTGGGCAAGGTTTTGAGGCACCTTCTCTTGTCCCTTTACGTGGGTTACGGGGTGGGGGTGGCGGGGGGGGGGGGGGTAGTAGGCATTCCTAAGCAGGGCCGCCCACAGCTTAGGCGGCTGCCAAATTCCAGTGCTGCTTCTGCACTGAAAAGCGGCACCCTTTGTCCTGAACCACAGACGTTTCAGGGGATGTAGCTACAACTGCCAGTGTGTCCACAGCACAGGACCTGAAGAAGAGTGATGGGGACGAGTGATGAGGTGATAAAAGGTGAATTCAAGACTTACGCACGCATTGGATTATAGTGAGAGAGAGAGGTTGCGCAGGGGTTCATCAGCCTCACTCTCTCGTCCTGCCCATCTGAATCCAGTGGCAAGACACAAAGTCAAGACAGCTGGAGATGAAGCTGAGATTTTTGCAGTGGATGGTCAGACGTGTCCACCGTGTCTCTCTGAGACATCTTCATGTGCTGCAACGCTTTGCTGGATCCTGCCTACTACCCGTGGAAACCATCTAGTGGTCTCTTCCATGCAGCGTGCCGGAACCAGCCTCAACATGCATAGGTAGACATGCCCTAACCCTCACCAACGGTTTTGAGACCCGTCGGCTACCCTCACAGAGTTCTGCCAGCCAGTGGAAACCGTTGCGCCGGGGTGTGGCCGCTGCTGCTACGAGGAGCCATAGGTGAGAGGTGAGTGCCAGGTTGGGACCCCAAACCGGACGAAGCATCCTATCAGTGCGCGACATGTTTCCCCCTCTCAGAGGTACTACCTACCGTTCCCAGACACTCCATATATACATACTTACTTGCACGCATATACGCGAACAGACTGCAGAGAAAACGTTTCTGTGCATCATCTTTTGTTTGAATGCTCAGAGTGACCTCGCTCTATCAGAAGAAAGGTATTGAGAGAATAACTTTGGTAATGTTAATACTGTCTGTATGGTCATATAATGCTGAAATTGCCAGCGTTATTTTCGCAATCACAGGTTGCAAAAGTTTATAAAGATCAACAATTTTGTGTGGCACTAGGGTATTTCACCTATGTCAGTATGTATAAATCAGAGTGGGTTCGAAAGTACTTACATAGATGATAAGTTGCGTGTGGAGGTGGGTTTTGTTGTTGTTGTTGCTGTTGTGTTGTTGTTGTGTTTGTGTGTCAATTGACAATGAATAGACTTAAATAAACCACTGAAAATGAACTGAACTGAAAGCGAACAGATAGACAGACAGACAGATAGACAGACAGACAGACATCAGACAGACATAGATGTGCAATGGGCCCACCTACACTATGTATGCTATAAACGTACAGCTGTACATAAACAAGACGCACACAAACATGCTTAAGCACACATATATATACACACACGTACGTTGTGCGCGGCCATACACACACACACACACACACACACACACAACACACACACACACACACACACACACACCCATACACACACACGCACCCACGCTTGCGCACCCTTACGCACGACTGACACGCTACAGACAGACACCTCTCTAGTCTCTCTCTCGCTCACTCTCTCTTCTCTCTCTCTCTCTCTTCTCTCTCTTCTTCTCTCCGCTCTGCAACTCCCACACTCCATTCCTTCCCACCGAATCTCGGGAAATTCTCAATCGACAATGGCTAGTGTCTAGGAGGAGAGCGTCGGGCCGCTTGTACATTCTGAAAGAAACCCTGCTCCCCTAAATCTACCGCCAAACTGGGATTCAACTCTTACTGTGTCCACTGATCGTGCACTTAGGATAGATAGATAGATAGTAGACTCAGACAGACATCCCCAGATTCTTCACCTCCCTCCAGACCTAGAACACAAGCGCGGAATAAGTACACTCGTTACAGCAGACAGACAAAGACGATCCAAGGCAGGCTGTCAGTAGAGCTGGAAAGAGAGACTCACTGACAGACATGAGGGACTAGAGCTGACGACACCGCAGACAGACAATTGACAGACCCCCATGCAGAGGCTAGAGAAGAAGCGAGATTTGAAACAGAGAGGCAGACACATTAGGGGACGGTTAGTGAGGCGGCGACTGCAAGCACCCGCAACCGTAGCCACGGACAGTAACAGCAGGGCAGACTAGCAAGGAAATACTGATGTATCACCATATTAGCACAGAGAGACGAGAGATGAGAGAGAGGAGCGGAGAAGAGCAGAAGGCAGAGAGAGACCGAGAGAGACAGAGAGAGGGACAGAGGACAGACAGACAGAGACAGGGACGGAGAGACAGAGAGAGATGGACGGACGGCGGACGGAGGAGACAACCAGACAGACAGAAGGACATGCATGTAAGTGGTAAGCCGATAGGCATTTAACAGCTGGACTCAGTTTCAGCTATCGAGGCGTCGCGCTCTTATTCTCATCGTATCAGCGTTAAGTGCAAAAGAAGGGGAAATCAGGAGATAATCCCGGATGTACGTAGAGAAAATAAATCCTTAAACAACTGAAGTATAAGGTAATGGGCTAGGGTTTAGGGGTGTGTGTGGTGTGGGGGGGGGGGGGGGGGGGGGGGGGGACGGGTAAAACAACTTGTCCATCATTATTGCAGTGATTGAGGTGGATTTTTTTTTTAACCGGAGGGGGACAGAGTAAGATGGGGTGGGCGGAGGTGGGAGAGCAAGGGACGGTAAACAACCAGTCATTACGAATTATGGCTAAGAGTTTTTTTTTCCCTTGCAAACTAAAGTCGCTAATAGTGTTGATACTGACATGTGCAAGCAAACACTGTGCGGAAATGCAGTCCGCCACAAAGTAATATATTATATTATAATGAACACTAATATAGCGCCTATTCTCAGCTAGAGACCAAGCTCTAAGTGCTTTACAGGCCACACTCGTTTACACAAACGGGCTGCCTACCTGGGCAAGTGCCGACTGAAGAGGCTGCCAGCAGGCGCTTCATTCAGTCGTTTTCCGTGTCATCCACTCCATATCATTCAATATTGTTCACTCAGTTTCCTTACTTCCTTCATTAGTTCCATTTCTTAGCAGGGTGCATGCCATGTGTAACGTGTCATCCATACCAACGGCCAAACGGCTTTCTCTTCCGAAAGTGGTGATAGGATGTTACGTGGTGTGCACGATGTTATGTGAGCGTTCACACATGGAACCTCGGTTTATAGTCTCATGCGAAGGACTGTATGGGAAATGGAGTCAGAACGAATATTAACTCCGAGGGAAAAATCCCCCTGTACCCGAAACGCCCGGCGGAGATTCGAACCTGCAACCCCAGGATCACCAAGATTACAACTCCGGCGCTCTACCAACTGAGCTATTCCGGCTCCAAACATGTTCCACAGAATGTGACAAAACACACACACACACAACACACACCACACACACACACACACACACACACACACACACACACACACACCACACACACAACACAACACACACACACACACACACACAACACAACTTTGGTGGGTTCAATAACGATCAAATATTGTCAAATATGTTCATGTACCTTACTTCTTCCTCTAAGCCCCGCTGATTTAAAAACAAAGAATACCGCGCAATGTGTCCAAAGTGAGCACTCCTCCGCTCACTTCAAATGAAGTACTGCATCGTCCTCAAAGCGACGCACACCTTTCGGTCAACAGGATACTTAATGTTGGAAAACGGCAACCATTCTGTTGATGGTGCCAGTGGGAGCGAACTGCTAGAGCTACGTTTGTGTGCGGAGGGCCCGGTGCTTAGTAAAGACGGCAGCCGGACTCTCTCCATCGAATTTGAAGAATAATTCTTAGTGACTCCGCCAAAAAACAAAGACAAACAAGTTACAAGACAAAAACGACGCGTTTCGACCTCTTAGGTCTTCTTCAGGTCCAAGGTAAACAACGCGTCAGGATATGTCATTTTTGACGTACTCATTAATTAAGAATTATTCTTAAAAGTTGTTTCAGTTTCTGCCTTGCGTTCACCCCTCACTATGAAAAACTTCTCCATCACCCGTCTTCACTTCCCTGTTTCTCATTCCTGGCAGCTCCTGTCCCATGGCCCACTCTTCTTGGACTGTGCTGATGATCTCAGCTGGGAAGACTGCAGTCACACGATTGATGCATCCCTTCCTCTAAAGCGGCCCCTTTTTTTCTTGAGCGTCGCCCAGATAGAGGCGGTGTTTCTCTTTGTTGTTGTTGTTATTGTTGTTGTTTGTTGTTGTTGTTGTTGTTGTTGACAACAGGGTTAAATGTGGCTTGAGGCTGTAGAATACAGCCTTGTCGTGTAGTGAGAGACTCTAATGAAAATGGAAACGCTTTTGGTACTGTCGTCCAGTCCAGGCCTGTGTGATAGAGAGGGGTATGGGAATGATGTCGGTTTTCAAAGCACACACACAGTGATGGGGACTGTGGTTCTCCAAGTCCATGATGTGGTGGTGGTGGTGGTGGGTGGTGGTGGGTGTGGTGGTGGTGGTGGAACAAATACTTCCGTGTACACAGAGTGATGGGGACGTGTGCTCCATCCTCCAAGTCCAGTGCCTGTGAGTGGTGGTGGTGGTGGTGCTGCTGCTGCTGCTGCTTGTGGTGCTGGTGGTGGTGGTGCGGTTGTACCTTTTTTTAAACCATTGTTTGGGCTACCTAACCGGGTTTTAGGAACCTTCCACAATGACTGGCCTACGTACTTGGTGACTCACTGCCAACAAGGCGACAGGCCAACTGCGCCCTTTTTTGTGAATGGCTACTATCAACATGTCATGCTAGTCGATGTTGACAGTCTACTTAAAAATTTTGCCAACAACCACGTCTACTTAACAGTTACCGATTTGGACTAGCCATTTAAACATCCAGCACCACGACTGCTTCAATCCAGCCTTAAATCATATTCAGTACCTTACGGGTACTGTCAATCTGGAACTGCAGTAACCACAGAGCGTTAGATATTAAAAACACTCACAAATTCTGTTTCATTTAGCTGTCTGATCCCTGTGGTTTTTCCAAAGAAATCTGCTTTCCTTTCAGAGACGTTTTTACACAATGCCCGTCGATCGTCTCAAAAACATTGTCGGTTTATGACAGGAAGGTGAATGATCGGATGGGAAACAAAAAAAACAAAAAATGAGGGAATGAAGTACATGGGCTGATCATCAATGACAGGATAGGACTCATGGGAATGCTGGCCTGGACAGAAGAATAGATGATGATGTCTTGAAGCTAGGGCAAGCCGTTCCTAAAAGCAGGTACTCAAACTGAATGTTTGTTCATAAACATGCGGTGGCAAAACCACTTAACGTTCCATCTGAGTTGACTTTTAAAAGCATTGAATCATGATTCTTAGAAAGCAGTATGGTAATCTGGTAAATATCAAGGACCACTTTTCATTCTGGGTTTTCACTATTTACTGAAAATTTGGACTCTGCCTGACAGTCTTTTCCAAAAACCAAGGTTTATTCTTCTGTAGTGTCAAGGTTGGATTCCCACAATGCATTTTGGTCCCAGTGACTGCTTGGTATTATTGTGCAGTGTGGTATTGTATTGCATAATTTGTAATTGTATAGTATTAACATCATATTCTATTACTTTGCTTTTGTATTGTGGTAGTGTATTTGTGTTTTATGTTTCGGTGTGCATGGTATCTGCATTGTATTGCCATCGCATTGCAAACACACCACACACACACACACCACACACACAACACCCACACCACACACACACACACACAACACACATACACACACCACACACACCCACACCCACCACACAACACACACACACCGACAATACAGGATTAGAGAGAGAGAGCGAGAGAGCGAGAGGGAGCAGGGATGAGCCCGAGCGATTTCTGCATGTGACCTTCTGGCTGCTAACTCTGTGTTGGTGGACCCAGTGCGTTGGTCCCTCCTGCGTACAGTGTATCTTATTTTTCTCGCTCCGGTGTACCCTGGTTTATCTCATTGTTTTTTATAAGTGTGCTTTATTCATTTTTATTACTTTTATTTTCTAATTTAGTTTATGTGTTTATTTGACTTACTTTAACTTTTCCTTTTTCAATGGGATAAACGGATCCCTTATTTGCTCTCTGCTGTGGGTAATTTTACCGCGCGTGTTTC
>JADBJO010031608.1:12500-16577 GCA_016801955.1 Conus betulinus | reverse complement strand
AGGGGAGAGAATCATAGTTAGATCTGATGGAGAGGAAGATAAATGTTATTAGACTGAGAACAAAGAGGAGAGGGTGGGAGAAGGAGAAGCAGACAGACTGGCAGAGAGAAAGGAGAGAGAGAGAGAGACTGAGGAGAGAGAAGAGCAGAGCGCTACAGAGAGACAGACAGAGAGAGAGAGGAGAGAGAGAGAGGAGAGACGAGCGAGAGAGGAGAAGTACATAATAATGTATTAATTAAATCATGGCCTGTCGTGAAGGCGGTGACAAAGTACAAAATGGAAACAGTATTATTCGGAAGAATCAGATATCATTAGACTCCCTCCGTCACGGACATCCTCCTTACTGCACGCCAGAGAGAGAGAGAGACCGAAGAGAGACGAGAGAAAGAGGAGAGAGAGGAGGAGGGAGGAGAGGAGAGAGGAGAGTAAAACCTCCGTGGTGCTTCCACTTTTTACACACCACCACACACACACACACACAGTAAGTAATGAAGTGTGTGCCGGGAGGGAATTCTAATGATATCTAATCTTCCGAATAATACTGTGTTCCCTTTTGTATTTAATACGGTGCCCTCCCACTGTGGGTTATATTATAATGAAAAAGTTGATATTCTAGCAAAGAGAGGAGCAAAAAACATCTTCAGATTCGCATTTTTTAAACTTATCTATGTCAGTGCAAGAGTGCTATACTTTGGCAGAAAAAGTACAATTTCTCATTTTCATTTGATAGAAAAGAAACTGGGTGTTTTGGTTTACACAATGAAATGAAAATATGCATGAAAGTTAAGTAAGTACGATCAAAATATTTATCGTAGACGACAGATAAGTTCCTTAATCTGTAGATGGAAACTGGATTGTTTAAAAACAAAGTATGTCAAAAATAGTACATTGTATATGTTGGCCATAGCATTTCAGCTGATCACATTCTTGTGTTGTAACTTAATGAAAAAATCATTCCCAATGCGTCTGTACAGCCTATTCAAAATGTTTCCTGTACACACATTTCGTCTAACCACTCACACATATGGACAAGACCGTAAACGCACACAATTACAAATTCAACACACCCAACACACACACAAACACACACACAACACACACACACACACACACACCTACACAACCACACACACAACAAACACACACACCACACAAGTAAATCCACACAACACCCCCAAACACCACAAACACAACAACAACAACACACGGAGGAAGAGAGAGAGAGAGAGAGAGAGAGAGGGGAGGGAGAGAGAGAGAGAGGAGGAGAGAGAGAGAGAAGAGGAGAGAGGGAGGAGGGGAGAGAGAGAGAATGGAGAGGAGAGAGACGGGGAGAGAGGAGGAGAAGGAGGGGAGGGAGGAGGGGAGGAGAGAACGAGAGAGAGTGGAGCGAGGGGGAGGGGAGAGAGAGGAGAGAAGGAAAAAGCTATGACACGATAATTGCCGCTGGAAATTGCCGACTCGCCATCTAGCTGCAAGTCTCTCTCTCTATCAGACACGACTACAACTGGGACCACCGGGGACCACGACATTACACGCCGGGAACAACAGGGAAACACGATCCGGAAGATGTAAGGGCCTGCATGTTGCGGGAGGATGGGTTATTGAAAGGAATGAGAAAGTAATAACCTTTTGGGCCTGCAAGCGACGAAAAAACATAAGAAGAAGCGAATCGATGTCTGGCTTCGGGGGAAGACAGAGAGAGATAGGGAGGAGGAGAGATAGCCAGAGAGATAGAGAGAGCGAGAGACGGAGAGAGAGAGGGAGAGAGAGAGAGGACGGGAGGGGAGATGAGGGGAGAGACACAGAGAGCGCGGGGCGGAGAGGAGAGAGAGAGGGGGGGAGAGAGAGAGGAGGAGGAGAGAGAGAACGGGGGAAAGAGAGAGAGGGGATCGAGAGAGGGGACAGAGAGATGGGAGGGAGAGAGTGAGACAGACACAGGGCGGGAGGAGAAGAGGAAATTAGGACAGAAATAGCAAAGCACAAAGAATAATGGATTTTCAATCGAATAGGAGACTAGAGACAAGATAGAGAGAGAGGTCGAGAGAGGAGGAGAGAGAGATGGGGGAGAGAAGAGAGAGAGAGAGAGAGGAGTGGAGGAGAGAGAGAGAGAGGAGAGGACAGAGAAGAGAGAGAGGAGGGAGACAGAGAGAGAGAGATGGAGATAGAGGAGAGGTAGGGGAGAGAGAAAAAACAGGAAGAAATGGCAAAACACAGAAACATATGATTTTCAATGAGGAGAGAGAGAGAGAGAGAGAGGGGGGGGAGTGGGCAGCAAGAGAGATAGGAAGAGAGAGCGAAGGAGAGAGAGCGAGAGAGAACAGACAGACAGAGACAGAGTCAGAGAAAAGAGGGGGTGGGGAGGTGGCGGAGAAAAACAAAGTAACAGACAGACAGACAGACAGAAGACAGACACACACCACACACACACACACACACACACACACACACACACACACACAACACAGAGGTAGACATAGAAATAGGTATATGGCCAAGAAAGAGACAGACTTAGAAAAACTGATGAAGGGGCGTTGTCGTTTAGGTGATGATTTAAAAAAAAAAATGCTTCATGGCAAAAAGAAAAGAAAAAAAAAAAAAAAAGAAGAAAAAGACAAAAAAATCGATGATTTCGTTTCGGGTGCGACGGTGGTGGGGGAAGGGATGGACAGACAGGAAAAGGGGGGGGGGGGTGAGGGGGGGGGGGGGGGAGAGAGAGAGAGAGAGAGAGAGATAGAGAGAGAGAGAGAGAGAGAGAGAATCATAGACTGAGAGAGATAAATGTAGACTGAAACAAAGAGAGACAGTGGGAGACAGACAGACAGACAGACAGCCAGAGAGAGACAGAGAGAGAGGAGAGAGAGAGAGAGAGGAGAGGAGAGAGAGAGAGATTTTTATACTTAGAGAAGAAGAAGAAGAAGAAGAAGAAGAAGAAAGAAGAAGAAGAAGAAGAAGAAGAAGAAGAAGAAAGGAACAACAACAACAACAACAACAACAAGGACAAGAACAAGAAGAAGAACAAGAAGAAGAAGAAGAAGAAGAAGAAGAGAGAGAGAGAGAGAGAGAGAGAGAGAGAGAGAGGAGAGAGAGAGAGAGAGAGAGAGAGAGAGAGAGTGAGAGAGAGAGATGAGAGCGACCTACGTGCTCACTCTCTGAAAGACAGCGAGAACGCGAGACCAGAACCCGACCAGCCGCAGGACGATGGCAGTACAGAAAAACCTACCCCATCCTACAGAGAGCCAGTCAATACGTAGTGTTGCCATTCCCGGACTGGATAGTGCAGCGCGATAGAAAAAAAAAAGCCAAACAAGCCAGTCAGGAAAGCGCAGACTCTCATACCGTCGTCAAATGGATCCTGAATCCGCCGACTGATCCGGACCCAGACAACGGACCAGCACACAATTATTTAGATACGTTGTTAGACTAGATTCCATCTTTTTACCAAATTTCGTTAAAAACCTGTTTAGATGATTGTTTTGCCTGATGTCAAACGGATCCGTTTTATTGCCATATGAAAACCAGAGGTTTGTGGGGCACAGATGATCAAGTTCAGACATTCAACTAAACTAAACTAAACTAATCCCAGCGTTGTCACATCTTGCAACATAACATTAGTAGCAGAAAGAAAAAGCACAGTGTGTATCAGAGTCTGATTAAATTTTCTGTCTCCGAAGAGAAAAACATAACAGGATATACTGGGCAAGTACAGGTTGGAAGCAGTCCAATAACATGAGCTCCGAGGGTTTTGTCATGTCAGTCTGTGGTGGAAAATCTATTTTTGTGATCCTTGTCATCAGGTCATAACGTTGTTGGTCAAATAATTTGCAGTCATCGAGAAAATGTAGTTCGTCCTCAACAACGTGGCATGTCGTGCATAATCTGTTTTCTCTGTCAGTGTTGGTATAACGGCCCCTCTCAATTTGGAGTTCATGGGCGCTTATTCGTAATCTAGTTAGTGCTCGTCTGCAATCTGTGTCAGTGTGTTGCTCCAAATAAGCCGTCTGTTTTGTATTCGGTAGTAACTGTGGCATAAAATTTGAGCTTGGGTGTGCTTTCGTTTTTTTTGTGGTTTTTTTTTTC
>JADBJO010031608.1:2500-7500 GCA_016801955.1 Conus betulinus | reverse complement strand
ACGCTAGCGTCAGGAAATGATTAGTGACAAAAAACACAAACAGGCAATTAAATATACACAAAAATTATACCAAACAAGCAATTACACACACAAACAAATAAACACACAAAGAGAAGATTTTAAGGTTCCAGAACTAGAGTCTGATACGAGGGAAACTCACTTTTCATTTGTGCACGGATGAATGAAATGTAACGGGTTTAGAGCGTCTCTATGACATGCTGCTTTGGTTCTTGCCTGCGATGCCATAATCGAGATCTGCAAAATGTGTGTGAGAGTATCCTATGCTACAAAACTGCACGCTTCCATGGGTTTTGCTCCGTGGCGTGTGGGTATTGATTTAGTTGACCTTTTTCTAAGGCATTGTTATTAGATTGAAACCGTTTCTATTTTCACGAACAAATATATGTCAGTCACACACACACGCGCGCGCGCGCGCACACACACACACACACACAACACACACACACACACGCACGCACGCACGCACGCGCGCGCGCGCGCGCGCGCGCGCACGCACACACACACACACACACACACACACACACACACACACACACACATTTTCTCACCCACAAAGAGAGAGAGAGAGAGAGAGAGGAGAGAGAGAGAGAGAGCGAGGGAGGAGACAGACAGACAGACAGACAGAGGAGAGACGACAGAGAGACAGAGGAGAGAGAGAGGGAGAGAGAGGGGGGGGGGGGGGGGCAGGCTGACAGACAGACAGGTAGACATGCAGAGAGAGAGAGAGAGGAGAGAGAGAGAGAGGGAGGGGAGGAGAGAGAGAGAGAGAGAGAGAGAGAGAGAGAGAGAGAGAGAGAGAGAGAGTGAAAGGGGGAGGAGAGAGAGAGAGGGGGGGGGGGTGTGGTGAGGGAGGGGGTGGGAGTGGGGAGAGGGTTGGAGGAGAGGGTTGGAGAGGAGAGAGGGAGAAAGAGAATAGGATTTTCATACACGTGGTTAGGTCTACTGTCATCTTTTCCTCGATCTTGAGAGAGAGAGAGAGAGAGAGAGAGGGAGAGGAGAGAGAGAGAGAGAGAGAGAGAGAGAGAGAGAGAGATTTTCGTGGGTGAGGTTTACTGTCATCTTTCTCCCGATCTGTCAAGGCATTAACCCAACAATGACGTCAACACAGCATTCACTACGCACGGACTACATCAGCAAGGTGAAAAACTGATCGCGGCCACAGCCAATTACCACAACAGCTCGCACAACCGGACGCAGTGCTACACTCCTGCGCGCTGTAACTCCATTTCGGGACGCATGAAGCACAATCCCAAAGTGTCGAATGTCTTTTTTTTTTTCTTCTTCGTTTTCTGTTTCTTCTTTATTATATTTTTTTCTGTTGTTTTTTTGTTTGTTTGTTTTCGTCTTTTCCATTTGGGGTCAGTTTTGTGCCGAGAGACCTTTACATTCCGTCTGTTGAAGAATTTGACAAAAAAAAAAGCATTTGGATCAAAATTGTTACCCCAGTTCGGAGGTGCTACTCCTGTGCGCAGGATAGCAACAACAACAAAAAAAAAAATAATTTTGAAATTTAAACAAACCTTAAAAAAAAATTTTAAGTACTGTGTCCGCCAAACATGAACATATGAATCCCAAGACAAAACACGACGCGTTTCGACCTTATAGGTCTTCTTCAGGCAAGAGAAACAACACTCAGGACAACTAAAATGAAGAACAAGCAATCGCTTATCTCATTGAATTTAGTGCAAGATGGGCTTTGAATGAAAACGAGGCCGTCGTGAACGAGACAATGCGAGTTAATGATGATAATAAGAATGATACTGATATCAATAATAATAAGGATAATGATGATGATCAAAATATTGAAAAAAAAAATAATAATAAAGAGAGGATACTACCACTCTTTGTGATATCATGGCAATAGCGGTTGTAGTAAGGGAGAAAGGGAGGGGTTAGAGGGTTATCGAACAGCATGGTTGTCGTGGCAACAGTGTAGTGGCGATGATGATGGTGAAGGTGATGATGTTTTTGACATAATCGAGACCGAAACGTTGACTGTTTTGTGTTTTAACATAAAAAAACTAAGCTCTTTGGACTGTTCCTAAAACGGTCCCAAGCTATTTGTCTTAACATTTAAGAACACGTCACAGGTTGTTGTTGTGTGTGTCTTCAGTTTAACGTCTTTCCACATTAAGTGATATTAGACGAACGTCACAGGTAAGGATGGTCAAATGGTCAAGATTGAAGCAACATATGGTGCATAGTCTGCAGTTAAATCACAAAGTTTGAAGCAGCCACAATATGCAGAGCTTGTGTTGTATTAAGTCTGAAATTATTTGTCTGAGTCAAATTATCAAGTCTGAAAGAGACACATAGTGCATTGCTTGTAGTCAAATTACAAAGTCTGAAACAGAAACATAGTGCATAGCTTGCAGTTAAATTATCAAGTCTCAAACAAACACTTGGTGCATAGCTTGCGATCAAATTATCAAGTCTGAAGCAAGCATATGGTGCATAACTTATGGTCAGATTATCAAGTCTTAAGCAAAAACGCGTGTTGTATTGCTTATGGTCAAATTATCAAGTCTCAAACACAAACACATGGTACATAGCTTATGGTCAAATTATCAAGGTTGAAACGAACACGTGGTGTATAGCCTGCGGTCAAATTATCAAGTTTGAAGCAAATATGTGGTGGATAACTTGTGGTCAAATGATCAAGTTTAAAAACATATGGTGCATAACTTGTGGTCAAATTATCAAGTTTGGAGCAAATACGTGGTGCATAGCTTTTGGTCAAATTATCAAGTTTGAAGCAAATATGTGGTGCATAACTTGTCAGATTATCACGATTGAAGCAATACATAGCGCATCGCTTGCGGTCAAAGTAACAAGTCCGAAGCGCGAACATACAGTGCATACCTTGCGGGCAAAACTTGCGTGCAGAGAGTTGGGCGCCCTCACTGAACGGTGAGCATGCAGAAGCTTGCTATGCAGTTACCTAAGAGGGCAGCTCAGCCAACTGAATGATTCTGTCCCTGGAAGAGGTTAGTTCCCTTGCGCGAGCGAACGGGAGTCTGACGGAAGCTATTGATAGGAAAAGAAGGTGAGAGTTACCGTTCTTTTCCTCTCTATTTCTTTGATAAGACTGTGGTTATCTTTACAGCTCTTTAAAAAAAAAAACACAACAACAAAAAACAGTGAGCCTTGCTGTCCTTATCATTCAGTTTACATCTCTTTTATAAAATAGAGAACCCAACTGTCTTTATCATTCAGTTTTCCATCTCTTTTATAAATAAGAGAACCCTACTGTCTTTATCATTCAGTTACAACTCTTTTATAAATAGAGAATCTTACTGTCGTTATCATTTAGTTTACAGCTGTTTTAAAAAATGGAGAACTTTCCTGTCCTTATCATTCAGTTTACATCTCTTCTGTGAAATAGAGAACCTTACTGTCATTACCATTCAGTTTACAAAGGAGACACTGCACTGCTGCCGAGTCACTTCGGTGGTGTTCAGTGGCGCCTGTTCTGATCCCACACATACGCAGCACACCACCTACTAAGCCCTCTCCTGGCGACAATGATTGCCTAGTCGTGGAGCCGGCGTGAGTGAGCGGTCGCCCTCTGGAGGGCGCCACCAAGTCCGTCCAACGACAGTCCAGATCGATTTGCCAGTACCGGTGACATCCACACAAACTCGCCAAGGCCATAGACGTGGAGAGGAAATCAAAACTGAGATTACCATGAGAGCAGCAGGGCGAGAAGGGCCACAGAATTTAAAATGTTTTTTTTATGCTGATCGATGAGAATGAGGATAACGAAAATGATGGTATGGATTTCCATTCCGGCCTAAGAGTTCAGGACAGGGCTGTACACTGTGGTTACTTTCGTGATATGTCTCAGCGTCAAACAGGCCTGAGAGATACAGACACCTGCAGTGTAAGTACGGAAGTTTGAGCAACTCTCTTAGAGACGCATCCATTAAATGGATAAAACTCGACTGTGTTGTTCCAACTGAGTCCACAGCACACTCAGCCCTGGTTGGAGTAGACAAAAACCCCACGCAAAAAATGACTGTATTTGTCATGAGAATCGACCCAACGATCTCCCAACCGGGAATCCACGATCGCTTACCACTGTGCCACGGCAGCTGGTTATGAGCACTTTCTGTAGCTGACCACAACTGCGGGGTTACTCACAGTTCATAACGCCCAGTTATCCTGTGTTTCAAGCTTTCAAGAGAACGTTACAACTCATCTTTTCACAACTTCTTATCCCTACCCTGTTCCATGATTTATCTGCTCCTTTATCCTGCGTGTGTAAGTGTTCATTATGGCTAGTTGTTGTTTTGGTATGCGCGCGTGATTGGGGCGTACAAGGATTAGAATAAACAATGTGTTTTGTTGTTGTTGTTGTTGTTGTTGTTGTCCTTGTTCTTCTTCTTCTTCTTCTTCTTCTTCTTCTTCTCTCTTCTTCTTCTTCTTTTCTTCTTCTTCTTCTTCTTCTTCTTCTTCTTCTTCTTTTCTTCTTCTTCTTCTTCTTCTTCTTCTTCTTCTTCTTCTTCTTCTTCTTCTTCTTCATTTTTGACAAGATCTCTTATGCTTGTTTTGCGTGCGTCCTATGACTAATACAACGCGGAGAGCTTGCACAACGCTAAATGTGCCGCGCTCTGTAAATTTCCATTATTATTGTTATATCATGATTGTTATGATCATGATAATGACGATTTTTATCCCCCCCCCCCTCCCTCATTAAAATATGCCCTGTATAAAATCATTGTAATGATGATTATTATTCCCTCTTTAAACAACAACAAAAACAAAACAAAAATGCCTTCTATAACATCTAGGCAACAGTGATTATCATTCCCTCTTTAAACAAACAAACATAAAAAAATGTCCTCTATAACTTCATGGTAATGGCAATTGTTATCCCCTCTTTAAACAAACAAACAAACAAAAAAGCCCTATATTATGTTCGCTTCTTCAAAATATCAGTCGTCTTCTGGGATTGGGATGGAGAGCCGATGAGAAGA
>JADBJO010031607.1:12500-16578 GCA_016801955.1 Conus betulinus | reverse complement strand
GCATAAAACGGTCACTATTTGTTGTCTATATCTGCCTCCTTCTGTATCCATCAGTCGACAAGAACTGGTCAGCCTGATTGAGGAGCTTCCACGACTTTTTTGCTGTTGGGCGATTTCAATGGGCACAATCCTCTTTGGGGTAGCGTTGATACTTCGTCTAGAGGTCTCCTTCTGGAAAACGTCTTCTCAGAGCTTGACCTGTGTTGTCTTAATGATGGATCTCCAACCTTCCTCCACTCTGCTACAGGTGCTCTCTCATGTTTGGATCTGTCAGTGTGCGACCCCTCGCTGGTCCTGGACTATGAGTGGTCGGCACTTGACGATCTGCATGGGAGTGACCATTTTCCAATTGTTCTAAAATCCAAAATAACTGAAAGCCGCACTGTTCCAGAACATCTAAATTTCAACAAGGCGAACTGGGATCTTTTTGCAGGAACTGTCCGTGGGGAACTCACAGAGGAAGTTCTACAAAGTCCGGATCCCGCAGAAACGGTTTCCAATATCCTCATAAAATGCGCCAAGGCCTCCATTCCAACTTCCTCAAACAAACCCCAAATGCCAAAGACACCCTGGTTTAATTTTGACTGCCAACAAATCTCAAAAGTACGTAAACGGGCTCAGCGTCAGGTATACCAACGACCCTCTGGTCCTAACGCCCGAGCCCATCAGAAAAACTCCGTGCTAAATCGAGACATACTTTCAAAATCAGTAAACGTCGGTCTTGGAGAAACTTCTGCTCCGGACTGACATCTAAAACTTCAAAGAAAAAAGTTTGGAACATCATCAGAAAAATCAAAGGGAAGAACACCAACCCCTCCATTCATCACCTGAAACTTGCCGATGCTTTGATCACTGACAAACAAGCTGTTGCCAATCTGTTGGCCTCCACCATCCAGCAGAACTCTTCATCTTTAAATAAATCTGCAGCCTTTTTAAGAAAAAGCAAATTAGAGAGAAATCTTCATACAATTTCACATCAGACAACTCTGAAGCTTACAATCTGCCTTTCTCGATTAGCGAAACTAAAATCAGCTTTGCAAACCTGCAATGACTCTGCCCCTGGTCTGGATGACATTCATTATCAGGTTTTGAAACACCTTCCAGAAAGCTGTCTCCAGACCCTTCTCAAAGTCTATAACCATATCTGGACCACAGGGTGCTTCCCGCCCTCCTGGCGAAAGCCCTGATCATTCCAATCCCCAAACCTGGAAAGGACCCTACCAAACCATCAAACTATCGCCCAATAGCTCTGACCAGCTGCTGTGTGTAAGCTGATGGAAAAGATGGTCAACTCCCGTCTGATGTGGAAGCTGGAAACCGACGGCCTTTTGGCCAGTGAACAGTGCGGGTTCCGCAAGTACCACTCGACAGTTGACCATTTAATCCGTCTAGAAACCACCATCCGCAACGCCTTTGTCAATAAGCAGCATGTGGTCGCTATCTTTTTCGACCTAGAAAAAGCATATGACACCACGTGGAAATCAGGGATCCTTATGGATTTGCATAAAACTTGGTTTTCGTGGCTATCTGCCTATGTTTATCGAAAACTTTCTGGCTGATCGACAGTTCCAGGTGCGTGTTGGCACCACACTCTCGGACATCCATGGGCAGGAGTTGGGTGTGCCTCAGGGGAGCATCCTTTCTCCTGCCCTTTTCAGCATTAAGATCAATGACATTGTGAAATCGGTAAGCCAGGGCTCTGAGTCTTCTTTGTTCGTTGACGACTTCGCGCTGTACGCAGTTGGAGCTTCTTACGCCAGCGTACAGCGGCGACTCCAACTTTGTGTCAACAGGATTCAACAGTGGGCCGAGGACAACGGGTTTACCTTTTCACGTACAAAAACCCAGTCAATCCATTTTCACAATTTTCGTCAATTTTTTGCTGATCCTGAAATTCTTCTGGATAAGACCACCATTCCAGCTGTTAAGGAAGCGAAATTTCTGGGGGTTATTTTTGATCAAAAACTGAACTTTCTCAGCCATATTAAAAACCTCAAAACTTCTTGCCAGAAAGCTCTGAATATTCTGCGGGTCGTAGCACACACTGACTGGGGCGCTGATAAGAAAACTTTGCTGCACCTCTACAGAGCCTGGTCCGTTCCAAACTGGACTATGGTGTGCTGTGTATGGCTCTGCAAGACCGTCTTACCTCAAACTCTTAGACCTATCCACCATCAAGGGCTTCGTCTATGTCTTGGAGCATTCCGCACCACCCCTGTGTACAGCCTGTACGCAGAGGCAGGTGAACCCTCACTGTCCAACCGCAGGTTGAAACTATATCTTTGAACTACTATATCAGACTGTTCTCTGAACCAGAAAACCCTGCCTATGACTGTGTCTTTGACCCTCAGTTCCAAAACAAATTCGAAAACAACCCTACCTGTATTCCGTCGTTTGGCCTTCGTATGCAGCCTCACGCACGGAATGCAGGTCTAGACCTAGGAGTTGTGTCTGATTTTTCCAAGTTTCCAGATGAGCCTCCGTGGACCTTTTTCACACCAGACATTCGTTTTGATCTTGCAGCTTTTCGCAAAGAGTCCACCAGCTCTCTGGCATACAAGGCGTTGTATGCTGAGCTGAGTTCAAAACTCCCATCCTATCAGAAAATTTTCACTGACGGTTCCAAGTCTGAAGATGGAGTGGCCTGTGCAGCCTACTGCCCTGGTGCTCCTTCTCAAATACTGTTAGAACATATTCCTTCAGACGCTTCTGCCTACTCTGCTGAACTTACAGCTCTGGTTCTGGCACTAAGAATAATCTCCCAGTCTCCAAAGAGGGACTTTCTGGTTTTGTCGGATTCGCTGTCGGCTTTGGAGGCTATATCTGGCCGCAACCTTCAGCACCCCGAACTTTTACACTTTTTTGACCTTTTTACCAAGTTGACAGCGGAGGGTTACAACATTCTTCTGGCTTGGGTTCCCGGTCATGTTGGCATCGGAGGGAACGAAATGGTGGATCGTTTGGCCAAGAATGCCACAAGAGAGAGAAACTGTCAAACACACCTATCCCCTGCTCGGATCTGAAACCCAAAATTAACGATTATGTAAAAGACCTCTGGCAGGAGGATTGGAATACACAGACGGATAACAAACTCTTTCAGATCCGTCCAAACCTAAAGGAGTTCCTCCCGTCTTCGTCTGGTGGTCGTAAAGAAGAACAGTTCTGTGCCGGCTGCACACCGGCCATTCGTATTTTACCCATTCCTACCTTTTAAAGAGTGAAGAAGCTCCTTGGTGCATTCCGTGTCATGTGCCCCTCACAATGAAACATATTCTTTTAGAGTGTGGGATTTGCACGATGTGAGACACAAACATTTTACAGCAGAGTCCATGAAAACCTTGTTCAGAGATGTTCCGCCTGACGCGATCTTTGAGTTCTTGAAAGAGGTTAACATTTTCATCGGATCTGAGATTTTACAGTGTGGAAAGATTTTTAACAAAGTTTTGGATGAGATTTTAGATGATGTCTTTTAAAGAATTGTGTGGATGAATGACTTGTGAGTTGATTTTAACGTGGTGACAGCCCTGATATGGCCCTTTGCGGTCGGCTGGGCTATAAGCAACATTATCTCGTAGTCTCGATAGCCTTCTTCGTCTTCTTTCTTCTTCGTAGTTCTTCTTCTTCTTCTCCTTCTCTTTCTTCTTCGTTATCTTCTTCTTTCTTCTTCGTAGTCTTCTTCTTCTTCTTCTAGTCTTATTCTTTCTTCTTCTTAGCTTCTCGTGTTCTTCAGGGTCGTCGTTGTCTTCGTCGTCGTCTCTTCTTCATAGTCTTCTTCTCCTTCTTCTTCTTCTTCTCGTCTTCTTCTTCGTCGTCTTTCTTCGTTCTTCTTCTAGTCTTCTTCTGGTCTCCTATTAGTCTTCTTTCATAGTCTTCTTCGTAGTCTTCTTCGTAGTCTTCTTCTTCGCAGTCTTCTTTCTTCTTCTTCGTAGTTTCCTTCTTCGTAGTCTTCTTCTCGTAGTCTTCATCGTCTCATCTTCTTCTTCTTCTTCTTCTTCTTCTTCTTCTTCTTCTTCTTCTTCTTCTTTTTCTTCTTCGCCTCCGTCGTCTTCTTCTTCGTAGTCTTTTTCTTCGTAGTCTT
>JADBJO010031606.1:0-5000 GCA_016801955.1 Conus betulinus | reverse complement strand
CACACACACACACACACACACACACACACACACACACACACACACACACACACACACATACGCGCGCGCCTTTTACGCCCATATAGACAATCACACATGCATACTTATAAGTAAACATACATGGGCAGATGCGTTCATGCAGGAGTATGCTCACGCAAGCCCACAGATCACAAATCACAAACACGCATACACATGCATATCTGCGCCCGCGCGCGCGCACACACACACACTGGCACGCACACACACACACACACACACACACACACACACACACACACACACACACACACACACACACACACACACACACACACGTGTGGGCCCACACACTCATGCACACATATATACACACCACACACGCACAAAATGGCGTTAATGGCCCCAGCCAATGTTCGATAGGTGCACAAGGTTTGACCAGCGCAATGAACTGATGCGTAGTTCAGACATCTGCTAAGTCGTAGCCACGAGACCCCACTTCTTAAATTCTCTCATCTCAGTCATTAATTCATTTATCCACTAGCTTTAATTGAAATCATACCCAGGGCGGTCTGCAAACTTAGCAGATGTGGTGTAGCGTATATGAACTAGTGTGCACGCTGTGCCACCTCCTTGATAAAACTTAAACTGAAACTATCTGTGTGATCTGTATGCAAACGTCTGTCTCTGTCTGTCTGTCTGTCTGTCTGTATGGGGACCGGAATAGCTCAGGTGGTAGAGCGCCGGATTCGTGATCCTGAGGTTACAGGTTCGAATTTCGGTACAGGGGGACTTTTCCCTCGGAGTTAACATTTGTTCTGACTCCGTTTCCCATACAGTCCTTCGAATGAGACTACAACCGAGAGGTTCCGTGTGTGAACGCACGCACAACATCTTGCACACACGTAAAATACAATGACCAACTTCGGAAGAGAAGGCCAGTTTGGCCGTTGGTATGGATGACACGTTACATATAGCATGCACCTTCCCCGAAGTTGGAGTATGGCTGCCTTAATGGCGGGATAAAAAAAACGGTTATACACACAAAAGTGTCAGAATCTTCAAGTCGATGAAGGTGGACACTCAAACAAAGAAAAATCCGTCACGTTTGGTTAATCGGCTGTCTTAAGCATGCTTGCTGTTTTCCTGTATGATAGGCACACAAAAACATAATTATATACGTACACACGTATACAGAAAGTCCATCGTACACACATATACAGAAATCCACACTCAACAAAACACCACTACCACCACCACCATCACCACCACCACCACCCATCACCACTACCACCACCACCACCACCACCAACCAACTCATATGTACACAGTAAGACAAAGAAAATAACTAGATGTCAGCGATTATTAGTCTAATGTTGTATTTTTGTTTTTTTTTTTTCCCCAGTAAGTGTCTAATATCATCTGGCGATGAAAAGACATGAAATAAAAACCACTGAACTGAATTGAGCTGATCCGTTACATTTCGTTCTGTTTTGTACCATTGTCCTCGGTCATTTAACGAAAAAACAAGTACTCCGCTCCTTTTGACAACTATAGCTTGCCATACAACCACTCCCTTTTACTGTGAAGTAGGAGGTGGACGCGGGTGTTATGGATTGGTAGAGCAAGGAAGCGGGGAGGGGTGGGGGAAGGGGGATCAATACAATGTGGTAATAGTATTAGCGCAACAGTATAGCCGGCTGATGACCATGCTATAGTTTCTTATGGAACGGATGCGGCACGTGAATGAGAGAGAGAGAGAGAGAGAGAGAGAGAGAGAGAGAGAGAGAGAGAGAGAGAGAGAGAGAGAAACAGAGAGAGAGAGAGAGAGAGGATGGAGAAAAAGAGAGAGACGAGAGAGAGAGAGAGACAGAGAGAGAGAGTGAGAGGGACTGAGACAGACTGACAGAGAGAGAGAGAGAGAGAGAGAGAGAGAGAGAGAGAGAGAGAGAGAGAGATTCTGTCTATCTTCTTTGTTGATGTATCATCGCACACGGATCCCCTGGACTGGAGAAGTAGTTGCGGCCTTTACTGTAATAAACATTTTCAGCTTCTATTTCCATTGCCATTCGTCTCTCTCTCTCTCTCTCTCTCTCTCTCTCTCTCTCTCTCTCTCTCTCTCTCTCCTCTGTGTGTGTGTGTGTGTGTGTGTGTGTGTGTGTGTGTGTGTGTGTGTGTGTGTGTGTGTGTGTGTGTGTGTGATATGGGTAGAAATATAGTGATCTGCCTCTGTAATGCGGGTGGAAATAAGAAATCTGCCTCAAAAATGTGAATCGATTTACCTCTATAATGTGGGTAGAAATCTAGAGATCTGCGTTTGTGATGTGTTGAAATGTAGAGATTAGCTTCTACAATGTGGGCAGAAATCTAGAGCTCTGCCGGTGTAATGTCGGTATAAATGAAGAAATTTGTCTTCGTAGTGTGAAAAGATCTGCATCTATAATGTGAGTGGAAATCCAGAGATCTACTTCTGTTATGAGGGTAGACGTCCAGAGATAGATCTGCCTCTGTTATGGGGATAGAAATCCAAAGATCTGCCTCTGTAGTGTTGGTATAAATCAAGAAATCTGCCTCTGTAGAGAGCTAGAGACCTGCATTTGTAAATCGTTGGAAATGTGGAAATCAGCTTCTATGATAAGAGTAGAAATCTATGGATCTGCCCCTGTAATGTGTGTAGAAATACAGGGATCTGCCTCCATCATGTGAGTTGAAATCTATTTTTTTTTTTTAACTGTCTGTATAATGTGGGTAAAGATCTATAGACGTACCGATGGAAATCTAGAGATCTTCCTCCTTCATGTCACTGACAATCTACAGATCTACATCCGTCATGTCAGCAGCAATCCGGAGATCTGCCTCTATCACGTCAGTAGCAATCTGGAGATCTGTCTCTGTCACATTAGTAGCATCTGTCTCTCTAATGCAGAAGATAGCCTCAACATCAGGCTCTATAATGTGGGTGGTAACCAAGAGATCTTCCGTTATTGAGTTCTGCCTCTCGTATAATGAGGACGATAGCCTTAATATCTGTCCGTGTAATGAGGGTGATAATCTACAAATCTGCCTGCATAATGTGGGCAGAAATCTAGAGATCTTCCTCTGTAAACTGTGTCATAATCTAGTGATGCGCCTCTATAACGTGAATGATGGTCTAGTCACTTGTCACAACCTTGTGGGTGATAATCTAGGGATCTGCCTCTTTCATTATGGTCGATAATGTGGAAATGTGCCTCTATAATGTGGGCGATAATCTAGAAATCTGCCTTTGTGATATCTGATTCTGAGATGTTGGTGGTAACATGGAGATCTGATTCTCGAATGTAGATAGTAGCCTAGTTATCTGGTTCTAGGACATGTTTGGCAATATGAAAGATGGTCTTGAGATCTGTTTGTATAATGTGGAAGAAAGCCTTTAGATAGCCTGTAATGTGGGTAATAACCAAAGATCTGCCTTTATGGAGATCTGTTTCTAACGTGAGGCTTTATGATGTGGGTGATTATTTAGAGATCTGCCTCTAGAATGGGGGTGACACCCTAGAGATCTGCGTCAATAATGTGGGCGATAAACTAGATACCCGCCTCCATAGAGATCTGCCTTTCTAATGTGTGTCATGGCTAAAGATCTGTCTCTATAGAGATCTATCTCTATAATGTGTGTGATAACTGAAGATCTGTCTGTATAGAGTTCTGCCTCTATAATGTGTGTGATAGCTAAAGACCTGTCTCTAAAGAGATCTGCCTCTAGAATGTGTGTGATAGCTAAACACCTGTCTCTATAGAGATCTGTCTCTATAATGTGTGTGATAGCTAAAGAAGTCTCTAGAGAAATCTGCCTCTATAATGTGTGTGACAGCTAAAGATCTGTCTCTATACAGATCTGCCTCCATAATGTGTGTGATAGCTAAAGACCTGTCTCTATAGAGATCTACCTTTCTAATGTGTGTGATAGATGAAGATCTGTCTCTATAGAGATCTTTCCTCTATAATGTGTCTGATAGCTAGAGATGTCTCTATAGAGATCTGCCTCTGCAGTGTGTGTGATAGCTGAAGATATGTCTCTGTAGAGATCTGCCTCTATAATGTGTGTGATAGCTAAAGATCTATGTCTATAGAGATCTGCCTCTATAATGTGTGTGATAGCTAGAGATCTGTCTCTATAGAGATCTGCCCCTGCTTCTGGGGATGTGGTTGGTCCATAGAGATCTGCCTCTGGGGATGTGGTTTACGTAATTTAGAGTTCTGCCCCTGGGGTGTGGTTGGTAATTTACGAATCTGCTTCGAGGCTGTGGATGAAAACCTGGAGATGTTTTTTTGCCATCCCCGTATAAACTTTAGTTTGCAAATAACATTATTGTTTTAAAACAGCCTATGGGGCAATCGCACGTTCATTTTTACAATCTTCCCGTAACAGGTCGAGAGGCTGAACACTGACGGCCTACAAGGTCACTCTCACTGAGAAGTCTTTAGGAATGATAAATGGTCGGCCTTACACATCATAGTCAGCTGGGGCTGCAAGGTAAACGATACTATGTCGGCTGCACACCGGCCATTCGTATTTTACTCATTCATACCTTTTAAAGAGTGAAGAAGCTCCGTGGTGCATTCAATGTCATGTGCCACTCACAATGAAACATGTTCTTTTAGAATGTTGGGACTTGCATGATGTGAGACACAAACATTTTACAGCAGATTCCATGAAAACCTTTTCCAGAGATGTTCCGCCTGACGCGATCTTTGAATTCTTGAAAGAGATTAACATTTTTCATCGGATCTGAGATTTTACAGTGGAAAGATTTTTTTAAAAAAAAAATTTCGGTTGTGTTTTTAGAAGAAGATGTATTTTTAAGAGTTGTGTGTATGAATGACTTGTGAGTTGACTTCAGCGTGGTGACAGCCCTGATATGTCCCTTTGCGGTCGGCTGGGCTACAAGCAACATTACCTTACTAGCTGGGGCTTAGGCAAATGATCTGTCAGCCATACAGAACTGTCTTTGGATTGTGGCCTTGAGGGGCAATGGCTGTAG
>JADBJO010031605.1:12500-16582 GCA_016801955.1 Conus betulinus | reverse complement strand
ACAAGATAAGAGGACTGCCTGTTTCGCCGGTCCGGTCCCACAGGGGACTAAAAGGAAATCCTGTCCTCTTCTGGCAAAGCAAGGTCACACTATGGCCCATCGGAAAGGATCCATCTTGTCTTCGCTTCAAAAGAAAAAAAAAAAAAAAAAAAAAAAAAAGAAATTTCAGGGTTCCTGCGGATTTTAAACGTTGTAGAATGTACATTCTACCGCCCAGATCGCTGTTTCATGGCTTTGTTTCGTCTGGTCTCATGTATTTTTTCTGTGATACTCTCCCATGCCTCTCGTCATCATCTACCAGACATGCTCACGGCCACTTGGAAAGATTTTGAAATGAATTTCTAATAGAAACAAATGAAAAATGAATCAGACAGCTCAAAACAAAAGGAAGAATTAACAGAAGTATGAAAAAATTAAAAAAAATTTTTTTTTAACCGCAAAATAACTAAGTCCTGGCACGATGGACATACAGTTTACTTAAAATAATTCTAAGTAGGATCAGGAGATTTGCTATACGCTCTTCAAACTGAATTTTGTTTGTTTGTTTATGAAAGAGAAACGTCAATAATAGAAAAGGTGGTACATTACTGTTTTTGTCAAGGAAGACAAAATCCAAGAAATGTATGGGGGGAAAAATATAGACCATGTCATGTAAAATGCGAGTGGTAATCGGATCAGTTTGCATAGCCAAAGCAGATACTGTTTTGCTAAAAATTCATACTCGAAGCTCTGAAACTCAATAGCCAATACAGATACTGTTTTGGCTATTAACTGGGTTGTCCAGCGGGCGGGCTAAAAAGGAAGGCAATCGTGTCAGGTGACCGTCACGGGTAGGCGACCGCCAGCCTGCAGGCAGAGTACAGCGACCCTTCAGTCGTTCTTGTTCTGAGGCATGAATGGAAGGCTTCGGCCTATTGAGTAACTTGCACCTTGTTGTCTGTAGAGGTAGTCAATACTTGAAGCATCAGTCCTGGCTGGTAGAGAAGTCCAGGCTGTTAGTATAATGGGTAGCTTTGGGGAATGGAACATGAGTTGAATAGGAGGTTATGCATTAACCACTTGTACCCAAGTCCTTGTTGGTGCTAACAGCTGTGGTGTGTGTGTATGTGTAGGTGACTAGTGATTCCATTGGTGAAAAAAAAATAACTTGGGGATTTATTGGTACAAATCGTGTGATGTGTGTGTGCCAGTGATTCCATTGGTTGAACCAGTTAAACTCGGGTTCTCTCTTTTTTTGAGAATGGATATAAGGTGCCTGGAAAACCAGGAAGTGTGTGACTCACTTAAGGGAAAGTGAACTCGCCCGTCTTGCTGAGGGCTCAAGAAAATACAGCGAGAAGCAGAGGTTTGCTGTCGCCTCGTTGTCTCCTGGGTGGGGACGTAAGACAGTGGAGGTTGCTGTAGCCTCGGAGCCGACGACGAGAAGAATTGTCTCCCGTGTGGGGACGGTCGACAGCAAGACGTGTTAGCCTGTTGGAGCCTAGACAGGGAGCTGCCAGACAACGGTGGGGTGTTTGCAGCCAGAGAAGACCTGTGGGAGAGGCCGACAGGAGCCCTTTCCGTGGAGGGGGAGTGCGGTGGAGTCCGGAAGACTCGGTGTGAGGGTGCGACTAAAGCTACGTTGCCAGTGTCCCCCAACTGGGATTTGGCCAATCGGGAGGACACAACAGTGTGGCAGCTTCAGCTCGTGGTCGCACAGTGTGATGAGAGAAAAACTGACGGTCAACCAAGGAATGCTGGCAAGTTATGGGGACGTTTCATTTGTTCTTAGTTTTTAATAAATGTGCAAATGTAATAGTGAAATATTGTTTCCTTCCTGGTTAAGTAAGAATCACTGAAGAACAGGGGATGCGATTTATGAGATTGTCTGTATGGTGTGTTTTACTGTTGTATGATACAGATAATTGTGTTGTGTAGTGACGGGTGGGGGGCTCGGAGTCAAGTTAAATAAAAAAAGTTGATTATTTTCTGTGAAATGTTATTGGTTTCCCGTCACCTTTGTGTGCGGGCCGATGTGAGTGACAGAGTGCATGTGCCTATGCGAGAGCGCATTTTGGGTTGTGAAAGCGTAAAACAAACAAAAAAAAAAAAACCGTGAACAAAGCTTAGAATAAATCAATTTTTCTGATCACACTTATTTTTTACATTAGAAGGGAATAGAAAATCTTATCAAAATGCTTGTGACTTCTGACAGAATTTGAAGACAGTTCAGAAGTTCAGATCTATATCTATAGCAGATATAGAAATACTACTTCTACCGCAAACCGACCTACACAGACCAATACTTGCATTTCGACAGCCACCAACCTCTGGAACACGAAATTGGAGGGATTCGAACTCTCACCCATAGAGCCAATACCATCTGCCCAACTCAAGAGGCACAGCAGAAGGAGAAAGACCACCTGAAGGAAGTGCTCACCATCTTGGGCTACCAGAAGTGGGCCTGGAACAGCCCAGGAGGCAAGAGATCGACCACCTCACCCCAACCACAAGCGAGAGAACAACAAGAGCGCAAGGGACATGTCACCATTCCCTACGTTGGAGGTGTAAGTGAAGCTCTGACCAGGAAGATAAGGAAACTAGGGGTCGTGGTCCATCCCAAGCCCACCAACACCATCCGCAGCCAACTCGTCGCCTCAAGGACAAAACCCAACAAACTCGACAAATCCGGCGTCATCTACAGAGTAGACTGCCGTGACTGTAACCAACACTTTGTCGGAGAATCAGAACATCCCCTCCAAAAGAGACTCACAGAACACAAGAGGGACTCTTCGCCTGTCGGAGCACACCTGCACTCCGAGCAACACCACTTTGACACGGACAACGTCAACATCCTGGACAGAGAAAACAAGTGGTTCCAGCGAGGGGCCAAGGAGGCCATCTACATCGCAGCCACCAACCCCCCGCTCGACAGGGACCGGGGGCCGCTACACCTTGCCCCCGGTGTACTCGTCATTGATTCGGTCACGTGACCTGGGTATGTCCCATGGTCGCGTGATCTGAATCGAGCTCACTCAAGTCAGCAACAGTATCGCTGAAGAAGATGGCCGGGTGGCTGTCGAAAGCTACGAGTGAGTAGCGCATTTTCGCTTGTTGGGAGACTAGGTCTAACTCCAGGTGGCAATATGAATATATATATTATATTATATTATGTTATATTATATATATATATATATATATATATATATATATATGTAGCCTATATGTATATTCTGGATTACTAATGCTACACTCCGACAGATCGGAGAGCAAAGACAGAAGCACATCCTGAATATGCGACGTGTCACCATCATCGCGAGTCGGCTCGATGTGATCTTCTGCACTGTGCTGTGTACTGTGTTCGTCCGATCCGGTGTTAAGCACCGCCAGTTTCCTTCTCGTCTTTAGTGGCACCGAGACCAGCACCAACCTGTTCAGGTCGTCTGTTCTGCTGCTTCGCTCTCTCTTGATCTCGTCGCACCCTGGCTGGGGTGGGGGGTGGGGGTGTGGGTGTGGGTGTGGGTGGGGGGTGGGGGGGGGGGTGGTGGGGGGGGGGGGGGGAGTGGGGGTGGGGGGGTCTTCATGTAATACTGAACTTGCATTCTCCGGTTCAGGACAGGATCCGCCATTGTTGATACTGTAATGACTTGCTTTAGTCGTAAAAACGACCAGTGTTGCTGTCTTCACCTAAAATTTTCAAACTTGACACGGTATTGTCAGTCAGCAGGGCGTTCGAGGCTGTCTCCACAGTCGCTCTAAGTCCAGTAACTGGCATGGTCACAGGAAAATAGAAAACAATTACCGCAGCTAAAAGAAATGGCGCACTGTCCCTTCGTGTCAAACCACGTGGCCGACAGAGAGAGAGAGAGAGAGAGAGAGAGAGAGAGAGGTCGACGAGAGAGAGAGAGAGAGAGAGAGAGAGAGAGAGGACGAAAGGAGATTCACAACACAGAGGTTTGTCAACATCTATATGTGAATCAAAAATAAGATGAACTGAAAAAAAAGTATGTATGCCCATCACGGACATGCTTTCTCGTGATTTCTTTCGGAAAAAAAAGAAAGAAAGAAGACGAAGAAAAAAAAAAATTACCATGTAAGACGTT
>JADBJO010031605.1:0-5000 GCA_016801955.1 Conus betulinus | reverse complement strand
CCAAGTCATTGATGTAATGGCGGAGGAATTGTTAACCTGCCCTTTTCTCACCCCACTACTAAGCTGTTCAACACAATATTGTTTGGTCAATCCGTGGCAGACTGCATCTCTGCATTCTACTGCACAATTCGTAGCTGCTGACAACACTTCAGTAGAGCTGACCTCTCTGACTAATAGATGCCCTTTGACCTTCCCTGCATCCTTAAATGGATCTTGAAGCATAGGCTCAAAGATTGCCCCTTACATTTTATACTATTTACGCAATGATTTCAGTTTTTTTTTTCAGCAACTTATTTCCTTACCACACTTTCTTTTCGTTTTGCTTTTATACCCTTCGCTGGCTGTTCAGAGTTGTTGCTGGATTTTTATTTTGAACCCTTGGTGGCGAGAGTACCACAGAATTGTAGACTGTGGTATATCTCTATTTGATGCCAAAGAGAGCACAGACGCAATCAACCATGCCCCCATAATGGCCTTGAAGCAGGCAATAAGTATTGTTTATCTTCAAGATCAACTACTAGAGTAAAGCTTAAAATCGTTCTTTATTAAGTGGGAAAGTAAGAAATGATAATTTTTCAAATCAAGTTGAAGTTATATATAAAACGTGTGTGCGCGTGTCATCTCTGTGTGTGTATGTGTTTATAAACAGAGAGATCACAGCAGGCCTTGAAATCAAGAAGTGTACCGTGAGATCGGATAATGTTTTTTCCACATACATATTGTTTTTCCCACATACACTCGTCAAAACAACTGATTCCGATCGAACTCGCATGGAAGGCAGAACAGAGTCATCTCACATTTACAAGACTAAGACGTGTGATAATGCAGCTTGAACAAAAAAAAAAAATTGGCTTCCAAGCCAAAAATCTTCGCCACTGAGGCTGGAAGCAAAGGGATCTGTAGGGGGGCACATCACGAAAAAGCTCGGGATTTCTGGTAAGAACGCCCGATGGCAGAGGCAGCTGAAAAGAGTTCCAACTGGAGTCTGGTCGAGGAGGAACAATATAAGTGATCTTCTTGTGGCAGAAAATTCCCATCAAAAACAGGTGTCGCAGTGCGGTGTGGATGAGATATCCGCCTGTAAAAAAGACCATTTGTCTAGAGGTTGGTGGTTCGAATCCCGGCTTCTGAGACAGAAGGGCCTACTAGGATGACTTGGATGCGGCCTGGCACCCCTAGAGTGTATGGAGTTCAGTGCCAAAACAGTTTACTGGTGGGGGTGGGGGATCTGCTGTATAAAAATATGCCCGGTATAAAGATATTATAACCTACTTGGATGCGGGGGCACCCTAAGAGTGTTCATGTTATGAATATTAAAGGGGAGATTGGTGCGTCGATGTGATTTGAGAAGAAAGAACAAGGTGCACTCGAAAGAGGAGGACCTAACGTTCAGCTGCTCAGTCGATGAGCTCAGTGTGGTCACCTGCTCAATTCCGCTCACGTTCAGTGTTGTCTGATTGATTGGGGAAAATGGAGAGGTCCGGCACTCGAGGAGGATGGGAGGATAAGCATGGCGGACACGTGTTCGTCAATACTGAAATTGTCTCCGTCCGGCTCTATCTCTGTCTCTCTGTCTATGTCTGTGTGATTGTCTGTCTGTCTGCCTGTCTCTGTCTGTCTGTCTGTCTGTCTGCCTCTCTCTCGGTCTGTCTGTCTCTCTTTCATTCTGTCTGTCTGTCTCTCTCTCTCTCTCTCCTCTCTCTCTCTCTCTCTCACCCCTCAGCACCCAGGGCCCCCCCCCCCCCCCCCCCTCCTGCCCCTCCTCTCTCTCTTTCTCCTCTTCTCTCTTCGTCTGTCTGTCTGTCTGCCTGTTCGGTCCTCGTCTGTCTGTCTCCTCCCTCTCTCTCTCTCTCTCTCTCTCTCCTCTCTCCGTCTCTCCTCACACACAACCCACACCCACCTCAGCCCCCCCCCCCCCCCCGACCCCCGACCCCCCTCCTCCTGCCCTCCTCTCCTTCTGCCCCACACCCTTTCGCCCCACTTCTTCCCCCCCACCCACCCCACCTCGCTCTCTCTCTCTCTCTCTCCTCCCTCTCTCGTCATCTCTCTCTCTCTAAGTCTTCAACGTCTCCACACCCTGCCCCCTAGCAAAACGATCGGGGTCCGTGGACGTTTGGCGCTAATCAAGTGATTGTGCCCCCATTACAAGCCGGGGTCTAATTGGGTGAGGGAACACATCAAAGCCAGCATCCGTCGGACCGCGCTCGTTCTGCTTAGGGGGAGCTGTTATCACACACACAGCGAGGGGAGGCACGATAGCACCATCTCTGGCAACCCGCTCTATAAAAAACCACTTTAATTGTCCCCCAGCGTCACGCGGAAAAACGGTTCATCATAAACGGCTTTAATTAACCGCCGTGGATGGCAGTTTCTCTCTCTTTCTCTCTTCTCTCTGCTGTTTGTGCCAGTCTGTTTGTCCCTGTCTGTCGGTCTGTCTGTCTGTCTGGCTGTTTCTCTCGTCTCTGTTCTCTCTGTCCTCTCTGTTCACTCTTCACTGTTCACTATCTGTCTCACACAACTCTCACACTGCTCTCCACACACACAACCTGTCTCGCACGCGTCTCTCTCGCGTCTCACACACACACACACACACACACACACACACACTAACACATTACATTCACACGCAACCATGCTATTCACAAGGAACCATCTACCGCCGCACATCTATCTATCTCACTCACTATCTATCTATCTAATACACTGTTGTCAGCACGGCACGTTTAATCTATATCTGTCCCGTCATTATACATTCTATCTAAACATCTATCGTCAATTTATCTATCCATGTATCTATTGTCTGATGGATGATCTGAATGACTAACTGTCGTCTGACTCTCTTATGTCTGTCTGTCTGTCTGTCTGTCTGTCTTGTCTGTCTATCTATCTAATTCTCTCTATCTATCTATTGTCTGTCTATCTATCTATCCATCTATCTGAACTGACTGAATGATTTGTTTGGTCTCGTCTGCCTGTTTCTATTATTCTATCCTATCTATCTATATCTATCTATCTATGTATCTTCTATCTACATATCTACCTACCTACCTACCTAAGTATATCTATCTATCTATTTTTCTACTCTCTCTTCTCCCTTCTCTCCTCTCTCTCTCTCTCTCCTCCCTCTCTCTCTCCCCCTCTCTCTCTCTCTCCGTGCGAACTGGCAGTTCGCAGTTTCACATACACACACACACACAACTCACACACACACACACACGACACACAGTTTCACACACACACAACACACACACACACATGCGCGAGGTGTGCCCTAAGAGGTTCTGAAATTAATAGGATCAAAAGACTAGAGCAAAAGCACGAGTACACGTGCACACCGCCAAAAGGCAACAGACCGCACGATCAGGGCTCCTCCCGCTTTCTTCAATTGGCTGGCATCAAGTGTTCACGCTGTTCAATCTTTTTTCTTCGTCTTTCTTCTCTTCTCTTTCTTCTTCATCCTTTTTTTTTGCGGGTGTGTGTGGGGTCGGGGTGGGGGGTGGTGGGTTGGAAGTGGGAAGGGGCGGGTGAGCGATGGGAGGAAAGGGGGTGGGGAGGTGGTGGAAGAGAGTTGGATGGTTGAGATGAGGTGTTGTGTGTGTGCGTGTGGTGTGTGTGTTGGTGTGTGGTGTGTGTGTGTGTGTGTGTGTGTGGTGTGTGTGGTGTGTGTGTGTGTGTGTGTGTGTGTGTGTGTGTGTGTGTGTGTGGTGTGTGTTGTTGTCAAGTACACTTGAGTAATCTGACCAATAAATTGTGTTGCAGTCAGTCAGTGTGTGTGTGTGTGTGTGGTGTGTGTGTGTGTGTGTGTGTGTGTGTGTGTGTTTGGGTGTGTGAGTGTGTGTGTTGTTGTGTGTGTGTTGCGTGTGTGTGGGTGTGTGGTGCACGCGTGTGGCAGCGCGCGTGTGCGGTGTGTTGTGTGTATGTGGTGTGGTATGTGTGTGTGTGCGTCGCGTGCGCGCGCGCGCGACGCGCATGTTGTGTGCGTATGTGAGGAGAGATAGGCGAGAGAGCAAGAGGAGAGAGGGAGAAGCGAGAGAGATGAGACGAGATGAGTGAGGAGAGCGATGATCACAGACAGACAGAAGACAGACAGAGAATAGACGTCTTGTTAGATGATACAACGCTGTGTGTTTCCTGTTTTGCGATCTTTGTTCTGTCTTTCATTCTGTGGGTGTGTGCATCCCCCTCCCACCCTGCCTCACACTACCCCTCTACCACCCTCCTTCTCCCACTTTTCTCCAGTCTTTCGCTGTAGCTGTAGCTTCTTCTGTCTGCTTCCACCCGTGTTGTCTTGACGGATCTCTCTCTCTCTCTCTCTCTCTCCTCTCTCTCTCTCTCTGTCTGTCTTCCTCTCTTTCTGTCTGGCTTCCGTCTGTCTGTTCCCTTCTCTTCTCTCTCTCTGGCCTCTCTCTCTCGCCTTCTCCCTCTCTCTCTCTCTCTTTGTCTCTTCGTCGGCTCGTCTGCTGTCCTCTGTCTCACTCTCGCCCTCTGTCTTACATTCCACACCACACACACACACACACCAAACACACCACACACACACACACGCAACGCCGGCGCGCGTTGCGCGCGCACACACCAGCACCACAACACACACCCCCACACGAACACACATGCACGCAACACAGCGCGCGCAGCGCACCCCCCTCACCAGCACACACACACACACACACACAACAGACACACAACACCCCACTACACCCACACCTGTCATATACAGACTTAGAGAACCGAAACCCATGATGTGCGTGCGGCGCGCGCGCGCAGCGCTCGTGTGTGTGTGTGTGGTTTTGTGTTGGTGACGCGCGCAGCACACACACACCACACAACACACACACACACACACACACCCACACAACACTACACACACACACACACAACACCCAGAATAGAAACAGCACCAGGCCGATCATCTGATAGATAGAGATATAGAAAGAGAGATATAGAGAGCGAGGATAGATAGATCATAGAGATAGAGGGGTTAGGTGATTTGTTGGTGAGAT
>JADBJO010031604.1:12500-16583 GCA_016801955.1 Conus betulinus | reverse complement strand
GATAATTAAAATATTAACTTACCTGTACCGATACACACACAGGGGCACCACACACACACACACACACACACACACACACACACCACACACACACACACACACACACACGCATGCACGCACGCACGCACCCACACACACACACACACACACACACACACACACACACACACACACACACACACACATATACACACAGGCGCGCACACATACTCACACACGGTGCACACACGCATTCGCGCGCGCGCACACGCGCACGCACGCACGCACACACACACACACACACACACACACACACACACACACACACACACACACACACACACACACACACACACACACACACACACACACACACACACATATGGGCCCGTGCCCAAATATCATACACACACGTGTACATTCACTACACACAACACAACAAAGAACAACAACAACAACAACAACAACAACAACAACACAACGGTAGGTAGGCATTCAAGGTCTGACCAGCGCGTTGGACTAATGCATAGGTCAGACATCCGCTGAGTCATAGCCACGAGACCCTCTTCTTCAATTGTCTCATCTTAGTTGTTAATTCATTTATCCATCAGCTTCAAATCATGCGTAGTGTGGTCTCAAAACTTCGTCGATGTGGTGTAGCGTATATGGACTAGTCCACATGCTGTGACTCTTCCTTGATGAAAACTGAAACTGAAACTCATTTCACTTTATACCACAGTGAGATGGGATCCATCAAAAATCGATTCTTATGTCTAGAGTTATGAAACCATGCAGTAGATGTTTTATTTTTTTAAAGTAAATCTTTTCTAGCTTTGCAGTCTCAACGCTCTAGTGAGTGTAAAACAGATTTGGAATCAACACAAAGTAAAATTTATAGAAAAAGCAATTGGTGTGTCATCATATATGTAAGTCAAAGCCTTCAGTATAGCGGGCACCGCAGGCACTTCTGGTATAGAAGCAATATCAATATTACAATGTGACATAAAGTCAGATGTGTAGCTTCTAATTGGTTGAATATATGATATGTTTTTAGACCTCCTAAGAAAATCTCTACTGGAATCCATCAGTATTTCTTCAGTAATTGAGGTATAGATTGAAAACCCCTTTCGTAGATAATATGATTTCCTGACATTTAAAGTTGGTATTATAAAGCCAGAACCACTGTCAGAAGATTCCATTACTGACCCACCTGTAAACATTTTTAAATGATCTGGATAGCTGTTTCTTTAACAAAGTATATTTGTAATCAAAAGGAGCATTTAGGTGCTCCCAAGGAGGCATTGTAGGCACCACAGAAAATTCTGGTATAGCAGTAATATCAATATTACAATGTGACATAAAGTCAGATGTGTAGTTTTAACTGGGTTGAATATATGATATGTTTTAAACCTCTTTGGAAAATCTTTACTGGAATCTATCACTATTTTCAGTTATTAAATCTTCAACAGAAAGACTTCTGACAATACAGTTGGATACATCCTACATTCACTTCTCATTTAGCGCTATTATATTTGTTTCTTTATAACATCTATAAGTGTTTTTATGAAATGGGACTCCTAGAGCTAATTTTATGACCTTACTATCCAAGCTTTGCAATCTGTTTTAAAAGAGAGTTAGGTGCAAAAAAATACACTTCCAGCCCATATGTAAATTTCAATCGGACTAAAGAGATGTTAGGATGTAAAAGGGTATGACAGTCATGGTCGATAACGTGATTTCAAGAACGTGTTATCTTTTTCATGTTTTATCAATAAAATTTTCAATATATGATTTTCAGTTCAGCTTAGGAGTTAAAATACTTGCTTTTGACATAGACTTGGAAAGAACATGGATTAGGATTGTGAACAACACGGGAGCAATAACTGTTCCCTGAGGAATACCGATATTTACATTCTTAAAGGATGAATAATTCTTCCAATCAGTGTATATATATGTTTCTTTCTGTTAAGAAGCTTTTAATGTAACCAAACATTGTCCCAGAAATACCAACATTTTTTTATTTGTACAGTAGCCTTGCATGCCATACGCAGTCATAGGCTTTTTAACATAACAAAATGTAGCCAAAGTATGTTTTCTGTGGCAGAATCTATTTCAGAGTGACTGGTCAGTTTCACTAAATGGTCTGTGGCACAACGACCTTTTGGAAGTCCGCTTGCTGAAAAGGAACGACACCATCTTTTTCACAGTAATAAAGCAATCGTTTTGAACGATTTTTTTCTGAAAGTTTACCAACATGATATGTTAGAGCTACGGGTCTGTAACTAGGTACAGCTGTCCTCGATTTACCTTCCTTGAGTACTGGGACTACTACTGAACTTTTCCAGATTCTTGAGATAGTGCCATTAGTTGGTTAGTTAATCCTCTTCATCCCGCATCCCGGGACATCAGGCAACCAACAAGTTCCCTCCAGCCCTCCTGTCCTGGGTTTGCCTGCCTCTCTCATCTCCTCCTCCACTGTCCTCCTCCAGATGCCGAATAGTCTGCCTCATTTCCTCTTCCCATCTCAGCACAGTATGAGGGAATCTGGTCTTGCCCATCTGAAGGATGTGCCCCAGCCACCTCCACCACCGCTGATTCACCTCTGCCACAATGTTGTTTATGCTGGTGCGCCTTGACACTTCCCTGTTGGTGACACGCTGTTGCCAGTAAAGTTTCAGGATTCAGTGAAGACACTTTCCTTCAAAGCCTCTGAGCATACTCTCAATCTTCTTGTTGGTTCTCCATGTCTCTGAGATGTATAGGAGTACTGAACGTACGCTGGACCTGTAGATCTTCAAATTCGTTTGGTTTGCAGGACAGTTGACTCCAGATGTTTTTCAAACCTGCTGAACGCCCGGTCTGCGAGTCCTATCCTGGTTGAGATCTCCTTCTCGATGTTGCAATCGGCCGAGATGTAGCTGCCGGGGTACTTAAAGTGTTCCACCTCTCTAGAGCTGACCCTCGCACACTGATCTTCTCTGCGTTCTTCATCTTCACCTTCATGACCTTGGTCTTGTTGGGGAGAATCTTAAGTCCCACACTGCTGGCTATTAGGTCCACTCTTGATGGTTTTTTTTTTTCCCTGGATGTCTTTTTGGGCGTGCGACAGCAGTGCAAATATTGTCAGCAAAGTCGCACTCTTCAAGCCTGGCCGTCAGTCCCCATACAAGCCCTCTCGCCCTATGGCTGGTGGCCTTCCTCATCATCCAGTCAATGAGGACCAGGAACATTGTTGGTGAGATCACGCAGCCTTGCCTGACCCTGGTCTGCACGTGGAACCACTCGCTCTGCTGTCCATCATGTCGCACACAGCACTGGTTGTCTGCATACCTGTCCTGTGGGATGTTGATGACTTTCAGAGGAAATCCATAGGCTTCCAAGATCTTCCACAGTGAAGGATGATGGACGCTATTGAAAGCCTTTTGGAAATCAATATAGTTGATGTAGAGTGATGAATCTATTCGATGGATTGTTCTAGAATTGTTCGTAAAACAAAGATGTGGTCTGTGCAACTTCTCCCGCTTCTGAACCCTGCCTGTTCTTCTCGTAGGGTTCTCTCGATGGCTTGCCTCATGCGCATTCCGAGAGGTCACCCTTCTTGGGGAGCTTCACTATGGTGCCTTTCTTCCATGTGTATGGAACTTTCTCATCTTACCATACCTTGTTGAATAGTTTCACTGGAATAGTGCCATTAATCCAACATTTTTTCATCTTGAAAGCAGTAATACTTTCCATGAAGAAGGTAAATGTCTGGTGATTTAATAGGACACTTCATCAAGGCCAACAACTGAATCATGTAAAAGGATCGAATCTAATGCTTCTGATAGTTCTGATAACAGTAAAGGTGAGTTTATTAAATGTTCATTTTCTTGTGGAGGAGCCATGCGTACATCTTTTTGTTCCTCGTTGTTTCTGTGACGACGGGAATCGGGCTCAAGATTTTTAGACTCACTACATGCTGAAAATAAATAAGAAAAGCTTCAGCTTTATCCAAAGCTGTGGGAAAATCAGTTTTTAGCTTTATAGGGTATGAGTGAGTCTAATAGCATTTTTCATTCTCTGGCTTTTTCAAAACTTTACAGCAATTTTTTTTTATTCTGATAC
>JADBJO010031604.1:0-10000 GCA_016801955.1 Conus betulinus | reverse complement strand
AAGAGAAGAAGAAGAGAGTAGAAGAAGTAGAAAGAAGAAGAAGAAGAAGAAAAAATGGCCCTAGCAGCAAACCCAGAACACGTGTATGTCACGTGCATTGCTAACAATGGCCTGATATGGACATTAGGTAAGCAAACTGCTTTATGTCAAAAGAAGGCAGGATATTTATCCATGCATTGATATAGGGAATGTTGTTTGCTTGGGTCGACATTAGGCAGGTTATCAACATTAAGCAAATGCCATTATGTTCTGTCCCACAAAATTCGTCATCAGCGTGGGAGACACTAAACGTCATGTTGAGAACAGTTCTTTTCAAATTAAAAGTGTCCTCACCAAGCTCACCAAGCCACATGTAGTGACTGTTGAGAACCTAATCTTTCACACATTTTTATCCTAACACTGGTGCAAAGAGGGCTGTGAGACCGTAATATGTAACAACGCAGCACTTTCAACGTTAAATATAGAGAACGGAGCATGTAACTTACAATTCGATTTTGTGTAGGTTGTTGGTGTGCAAACAGTGTAGTAATACAAATCGTTACTGGACAAATTTTTTGTATCTGTAAAATGTCAAATAGATTTTTTGCATACAGTGCATAAGATATCTAAAACGGTTCAATAGACTTTCTGATGATGGTGTGTTTCAACATAGTTGATAATCTTACCCTTGTTTAAGAAAGGTGATGCCACCAATCCTAACAAGTACAGAAGACTCTCCTTTAGTATTATCCTTAGTAAGCTGTATAGGGCGATAACAAACAAAGCAGTACAAGGGCTGGTAGATAGGAGCAATATTACAGGTGAGAATCAAAGTTAGTCTTAAAAACGGCTATTCAACTATTGACCACAAATGTCCTGTTCACTTTGTTAGCGATAGTACTAAACCATTTTTTATGCAATCGAAAGCTGTACATCGCTTTCATAGACTTTGAATAAACATTTGACTCTATCAATAGAAATTAGACTGTAAAATGAAATAAAGGGTAAACTTTACAGAAGTATCAAAAACATAACTATGTGATGTTGTGAGAGCTGAGTGTCCTGTGGCGGTAAATTAACAGACTATACAGACTATACAACGTGCACAACTGGAGTTAAACAGGGAGATGCATGTAGTCCCATTTTGTGTTTTCTTTGTTTAGCCATGAGCTGGCCATTGGGGAAGCTAACAATGAATACATGGTGCTTTGATATTAACTGCATGGTCACCTTACCTGCTCTACTTTTGCACCTAGCTCACACAATACAAGCGACAAGTCAGACCCGACCCGACAAGACCCGGGCTTTCTTATTCCGCAACGCCCTTTAAGAACATCATTTTAGTTTGAATCAGCACTGTATGGACTTTGCAGTCTATACCACTTCATTGATTTAAGAAAGAGTTCAAGGCTACGTAGGTCTCCTTGTTTGACACTGGTGATCATTGTACACAAAATGACAAGTTGGCGCCAGACCTCACTCTCGTATTGACCTTCTTAGAAATACTTGTAACACATGGAACTAACTTCCTAATCACTCCCTGTTCAGTAGAAGAGGCCGAAGAAGATTTGTGTTGACTTTACAAACGCTCAATATACAATAATGATCTATAATCGTAGACTCCTGATTGAAATTTACTTGTTTTGTACACAGGCTAACAAAGTAACCAGACTAACAACAGTAGAGTATCATCTTTTTTAAACTCAGCTTGGTGTTCCACAATTTCATAATTTTCTCCTACCCAAGCTTGAAACCTCCTCTAGCATTCTGCTAAGTGTCTTACCACTTACCTCACACGACGAAATACCTCTATAGTTTCCTGGATCATTCAGCTCTACTTCCTTGTAGGTTGGTCAATACAGATTCAGTTCAGTTGGTGGGGCAGACAACTTTGTCAGAGAGAGCTTCGAAAAACTTGACTAAAGTTCAGTCAACTGTGTGTGACTAAAGTACAGTTAACTGTGTGTGAGATACTTAATTAAACAGTTCTACCGACCCTGAGACTGTTCCTGATTTTAGGTTATGGATACCCAGTAACACTTCCTGCTCTGGCATGAGGTGTTAACAATACAATCAATACCAGTGGTCGTTGTCAATGTAGTATTCAGTTATGTAACTTGTATCACTTTTTTAAAAAGCAATATCCAGTAACCATATCATTCATCGACAGATGTTTTAGTTTCTGTGTAATTATTCTTTGGCACTGTCAATCAAGAATACAGTCTTCCAAAATGTTTGTTGAGAGAGTTTATAGATTATACTTATTTTTTTAGCATCATTCTGGTATATGCTGTTCTTTCTCTTATCTGAATATGATAAGGATTTCTACGTGTTTACCCTTTGAACGACAATACCTCCTAGGAGCTGTCTGCACTTCTCCTTCATTGGCATTCAGTGTCATACCAGTCTTCATGTCTACTTTCCCCATTTAACGCCAAAAGCTTCGTTTTGATACATAGACTGCTGCGTTTCAACTGCAGTCGTAAAATATAATTAATGCAAAATTGACATTAGTTTTCAATCTGTATTTTCTTCGTAATGTCCAAGAGCACAACACGCTCATGTGGAAAAGAAGCAGAAAGCAATACGACAAATGACTTGTCTCCATTTCCTCCAGAACCAGTAAAACCACAATTAAAGATCAAGGCAAGGAGCTCAGCTGACTCTATTATGGTCGCCATGATAGAACAATTCAACACACACACATTCACACACATTCAGTGTAGCACTGATATTCAGCGGAAAAACTGACCATACCCATTCACTTGAATGTCTTGTCCACTCATGAACTTGGTTACTTGTCAGATGGATCAATTGTTATAGGTTGTGATGCAGTTGATGCTCCATGGTTTTGGTCTCCTTTTTACAAAGAAATCATTTTCATCAAATATGCACTTTTTCCAACACCAATACGCCATTTGCGTCAGCCTTTTGTTATATAGTATCTCGACCTATCGGATAGCACATAGTCACAAACATACGGTGTTGCCCTGTCAAGACCAAAGTTACATCACTAATGAGAAGAAGACAATGGCCAGTGTTGACACCCAGCTATCATATATGTGGAACTGCTAGTTTTTAATGAAACGTATTGCACCAGCAGACAATTTGTTTGCCTTAGATAAGTAAATTTCAGCAAAAATTACAGAGCACACAAAGAAATAACAAATATAAACAAATGAATTAATAATACCAAAATGAGGGGATGAAAGGAAAAAGGATAAGTAAAATAAGAACAAGTCTGACTGTCTTAAAAATCTGCTTTTTCTCTCTCTTCGATATAGAGTGGGTATAATGACTACAACTCATCAAACGAAACATCATCACAATTAAGAATTAAGAACAACTCAAGAAAAAACGGTTGTAAATAGACAGACAGGCAGGCACACAGATAGATAGATAGATAGATAGATAGATAGATAGATAGATAGATAGATAGATAGATAGATGGATGGATAGATATAGATGATGATGGATAGATGGAGATAGATAGATAGATAGATAGATAGATAGATAGATAGATAGATAACCAAAACGACAGGTAAACGACAGTAAATAAGTAAATCAACGAACGGTTGCTCGAACACACACAGAGGTATGATAATTCATCGCTCATTGAGAGAGAGAGAGAGAGAGAGAGAGAGAGAGAGAGAGAGAGAGAGAGAGAGAGAGAGAGAGAGAGAGAGAGAGAGAGACTCGATTGCATTATATAGGAGTTTGAAGACATAATAACAGGTATATGAATAAATGGAATACGTTGAGATGGACAAATAAAGAGAGAACACACACACACACACACACACACACACACACACACACACACACACACACACACACACACACACACATTTTCATCAGTGGTTAAAGGACATAAGATCACAGAACCGCTAGCGCGACAGTATTTCAGATGAATTTCATCAAATATCGGGTGATTGCAGATGCTTTTCATAGCAATGTAAGGAAGCTTTGAAGACGAGAACGATGAAACAATAGACATATGGGGTTTTTAGTCACAACGAACGAGGTAACAATGAAACTAGATAGAAACAAACGCTGAGGTTTCAAGCACCAAAGTGCAAGAGGTGACATGCGCCTTCATGTCCGGCAAAAAAAAAAGTCACCAGCGACATTTGTGCCAGGGCTACAATTTGGGCTTTAACGGGAGTGTGTGCTTTTCCTCATATCAACGGACATTATCATTTGCGGGTAACTCGCACTTTGGCAGGGCAATAATTTACTAATAACCTCAAACGTACACTTTCCTTGGTTATAAATGAAATTAAAGATTGAATGTATTCTTTTCTTAAACCACTTGAATCGAGTCAAATCTATTCTATTGTGTGTGTGTGTGTGTGTGTGTGTGTGTGTGTGTGTGTGTGTGTGTGTGTGTGTGTGTGCGTGTGTGTGTATGTGTGTGTGAACAAGAACAAGAACAAGAACAAGAACAAGAACATATTTTATTGTCATATGAAAACCAGAGGTTTTGTGGGGCACAGATGATCAAGTTCAGACATTCAACTAAACCAAACTAATCCCAGCGTTGTCACATCTTGCAACATAACATTAGTAGCAGAAAGAAAAAGCACAGTGTGTATCAGAGTCTGATTAAATTTTCTGTCTCCGAAGAGAAAAACACAACAGGATATACTGGGCAAGTACAGGTTGGAAGCAGTCCAATAACATGAGCTCTGAGGGTTTTGTCATGTTAGTCTGCAGTGGAAAATCAGTTTTTGTGATCCTTGTCATTAGGTCATAACGTTGTTGGTCAAATAATTTGCAGTCATCGAGAAAATGTAGTTCGTCCTCAACGACGTGGCATGTTGTGCATAATCTGTTTTCTCTGTCAGTGTTGGTATAACGGCCCCTCTCAATTTGGGAGTTCATGGGCACTTATTCGTAATCTAGTTAGTGCTCGTCTGCAATCTGTGTCAGTGTGTTGCTCCTGATAAGCCGCCTGTTTGTATTCGGTAGTAACTGTGGCATAAAATTTGAGCTTGGATGTGCTTTTCGTTCTTTTGTTTCTTCCAGAACTCAATATAAACGTTTCCAGCTTCGCATTGATTAGAAACTTCAGGCGAGTCACACTAAATGTACTTGATTTTCCCAGACATGCTGTAATCCTATCGTTGACAAGGTTTGTCTTATAAACTTCGGCCATTTGCTTTCTTCGGTGCCCTGAGAGATCATTGACTGATAAATCTGTTGTTGGTAAGAGTCTTGGTCTGACTCTAATATGTGTATCCAGAATGCGATAGTCTGGGTTATCACTTTAAAAGTAATCGGGAATCTCCCCAGTTCACCCAAACCGGTAATGTCATTGCTTTTCTTTGAACTCTTAATAAATGCCTGCAGAATTAATGTGTGCGGTTTCATGTGGGAATTTGTTTGCAAGACAGGTTTTGAACAAATGCTGCATTTTCTTTTCTTGACATATTTCATCTTTGTATTGGTAAGAGGATGGGAACCACACCTCCGACCAATATGTGAAGATGGGAGAGACTAATGAGTCGAATAGGGTTTGTAACTGTTCTCCTATTTACATTTTGACCATAACACGTTCTCTTCAAGGTGTGTGCGGCTTTATTCCCCTGTCTTGCTCAGTGTTCTTGGGCTTCTGTAAAATGTCCGTTTTTTATGGAAAATGACTCCAAGATATTTATATTGATCTACTGTTTCAATTATGTTTTCACGCAATTGAAGAATAGTGCCTTTGTGTGTGTGTGTGTGTGTGTGTGTGTGTGTGTGTGTGTGTGTGTGTGTGTGTGTGTGTGTGTGTGTGTGTGTGTGTGTGTGATGCTTCCAGATCGATATCAGTGGTGCTCCTCAAAGCAGTACCATAACAAATGGTATTTGTCCATTTGACATTTCAAGAGAGAGCCTCTGACATGGAAATTTGACATAAGCGTTTTCATTACTGCGTATTTGTAGTTTTAAAAGAATCGGTTGTGACGTGGTTTTGGCCAGTTTATTTTTCTCGGTTAAGCTAATATTTTTGTCATGAGGCAGGCTCGCCTCTAAACTAATTAGATGGATTCAAGGCTTAGTTTTCTACCGTTTATACACCGTCCTATTGTGCAAAGCCTCCCTGCATACCTGAAAAAAAAACAACACACACGCTCAACATGATCACTACTTTTACAACCCAAACTCCTCATCACACTTGATGTTTTCACGTTACACTTCATCCCTTACGCTAAATTGATAGCCTTGATTTTCTTGATGTTTTTACGTAACACCTAATCCCTTACGCCGAATTGATAGCCCTTGATGTTTCTTGACGTTTTCACATAACACTTAATCTATTACGCTGAATGATAGCCTTGATGTTTCTTGGATGTTTTCACGTAACACTTTATCACTTACGCTAAATTGATAGCCTTGATGTTTTTCTTGACCCCCTTACTAAAACTACCTGCCTACAGCTACACCGGTAACACTTGTAGAATTTGTCCAAACTCCCAGTACCTCGGAATTCAAAATCAAGCATGATTTTTTGACAAATCAATGGTGTTGCTATGAGAACCAAAATGGGACTATCCTAAGCCTGTCTGTTCATGGGACAGCTGAAACACTGCCGACTGCTTTCTCATACAGGCCTGACACCGGAGCACCAAGCACATCAGCGACAGGGTGGCAGCAACATTTGTGTGAGAACAAAACCTCTACAGCGTCACCAACTTTGTTCAGATCCTTCATCCTTCTGTCTAATTTGTTTTTTACCATTTCCCGATCAGTCACATTCCTGGACATCTGCATCTCACTCAAAGATGGACGGCCCAAGCCCTAGTTTTGTTGTTGTTGTTTTTCTTTCTGCAAACCGACCAATGTGCATTCATACCTGAACTACACATTTCCTGCCAACAATCCACAAAGCACAGCATAACCCTAACCCAAACCCCTTATTACTTTCAGCCGTGACAAAACCCTCAAAGACCTACTTGTGTGCTCCAAACTGAAACAAATGCACCACACCCAAGTCACCCGGTACTTTTCATTGCTCAACCCCAACTTCAGAATCTGTCTGTCACCAAGCTGGACACCATCCTACGTGGCCTCAAAGGCTCGTTCAAAATTAAATGTATGTTCTCTTGTCAAGCAACAACATACTGTATTCTATCCACTGACAACCTATACAGTAAGACCTATTTAGGTACGATATCCTGCACACTTGAGATGTGCATCTCTGAATACATAGCCAATATCCACCACCATCGCCACCAATCCATTCGCTCTCCTCATCAGCCATCGCCAAAGCAATATCAATCGTATCAAAGTCTTAGCGCTTCAGCAATCCCAGAGTGGCAACTTTGAGCATAACATGCAGGAATCCAATCTTACTGCCAGGTTAGGGACCCTCTCCCCCACTGGGCATTAGTATCTAAATTAGCATGTGCCCTCCATCCCACAACATCAGCCCACAATATTGACCTCAAATGTTGCAGCTCTTTTGTCTTCACCCCTCCCTTCACAATCTCTATTGTCCTCCTCAGTGTATGCTTTACTCACTTATCTATCGACTCCTTTTCTTTCTGAGTTTTCTTTCAGTTACATGTAACACATGTTTGACATACATTTTCCCTTTTTTCCTTTTCAGTGTGTGTGTGTGTGTGTGTGTGTGTGTGTGTGTGTGTGTGTGTGTGTGTGTGTGTATATCTTTCTCAGTAAAACTCGGAAATACTGCAGCTGGTTCATGAAAAAAATATCGCTGAGCGACTTAATTTAATAAAAAAAAATGGTAGCGCGACAGGATTTCACGAGAAATGTCCCATAAAATCGTGTCGTTGCCTGAAAATAAAATCATGTCGCAGCGACGACAGCATTTTATCTAAAATCTGCTGCCGTAGAAAAGTTGTCGCTCTGAGACAGCATTTCCCGTAAAAAAAAACGACGTCGAAGACATGTTCGGTCTCTGCCCCAACTACCCCCACCTCCCTCTCTCATGGTTTTACGTATCAGTTGCCCCACTGTCTTTCTGTCTATGATTTTATTTGTGTCTACTTGACTGCCGGTCTATCTTTCTGTCTCTATTTGTTTTCTCTCGCTCATTCTCTGTATGTATCGCCCTCCCTCTATCTGTTTTTACTCTCTTTAGTTTCACTCTGTCCATCAAACTGTCTGTCAGTTGGTCTCTGCCTCCCCCGCCCCCCCCCCCCCCCCTCCTCTCTCTCTCTCTCTCTCTCTGTGTACGTGCAAGCATGTGTGCGTGTATGTGGAGAGAGCCTCTCTCTCTCTCTCTCTCTCTCTCTCCTCTCTCTCCTAGGATACCCCCGTGTCAGCTATCACTTTACATACCCCACCCACTCTGAACATCTTCTCGTGGAGCGATACTCTTTCCCCTAGACAATTGAATAGAACCCTTAAGACTTCTCACCACAAACCTTGCAAGTGACACAATAATCTCTTTGTAGAAATGAATGTACGTGTTTTTAAGTTTGTTCGTGTATGCCCCGCGCATGCGCATGTACGTGTTCCGCGCGCGCGCGCGCGCGCGCGCGTGCGTGTGTGAGTGTGTGTAAGAGAGAGAGAGAGAGAGAGAGAGAGAGAGAGAGCACAGAGAGGAGAGACGCACACGCATGTACACACACATGCGTGGGCACACACGCACACAAACTTACACACATACATTTCCTCACTCATGCACTTCCTTACAGTACAGGAGGGACACAAACCGTTGAAGAAGGTATGATAGGTCAGAGATGGATGGGCAGCAGAGAGGAGGTCAAAGCCGAGGGAACAAATCATATAATTATCCCCATGATATTACATAAGAGGGTGACAGGGCTATGTGAATGTCAATATGGATAGTCATGGGAAGACATATGGATAGTCATGGGAAGACGAGAGACACGAAACCGTATTATAACCGCACTCTTATATTATGGATATCCCAATTCATTACATGCTACATCCAACTCTTAAAACTCCTTTCCTTCTGCCTCAAATGTCTCCGAATTTCTGATTTGGATCTCATTTTAAAGAAGAAACAAAAAAAAAAAAAAAAAAAAAAATGATGTGTAGTAGTTCCATGCATTATAGTATACGTATTACAAGTTGCAGCTTTTGGACTGCTCATTATTAATAGGCCTAATTAATGTACGACGAACAAAGAGAAATAATTATGACAATGATATTTGAGAAATTTTGCGTTATTAGCTATTTAACCGCTTCGACCTTATTGGACTATGTGACCTTTTTGCTTCTTAACTTCGCGGCATCACAAAACGGACACATGTCTTTGATCTTGGTAAAAGGAACTTCATCTTTTGAAAATGTCGGTTCTGTCTTCTACCACAAGACTTCAGAAGTTCAAGATCCAGCTTTGTCGGCAGTGTGTGTGTGTGTGTGTGTGTGTGTGTGTGTGTGTGTGTGTGTGTGCGCGCGCGCGCGCGCGCCATGTAGTAGGAAAAAAGAGAGCATAATTTCTAACGTCCGTTTCTCGGCGTATGTTTATATGGCTTTTACAAATACGGGAATACACACGCGCACGCACACACACAAAGAGAGAGAGAGAGAGAGAGAGGAGAGAGAGAGAGAGAGAGAGAGAGAGAGAGAGAGAGAACATCAATTGAACACAATAAAAATGAAAATATGACGTCAGTGAATTTTAAACGATTCAGAACTTTTTGAACTTGTTTGTATATTCTGTGACTGTTGAAAGACGTCATAGACAGTGACTGCAACATGTGATCTTCCTTGCTTTGAAGTTGGAGACAGTAGTCGCTTCGTTTGACCCAAATCTTTGAATGTTTAAGAATTGCGGCTAGTTAGATACAATAATTTATCAAATAAAAGGAAATGCTGGGGAGGAGGTGGCACGCTTAAAAACGTTTGGGGAAAAGAAATGTGATTGGCTATTTGAGCTTAATGATTGACAAGCTGTCAGAATGGTATAAATTCTATAAATGCTATAAATTCTGTAAGGCAATAACTTCGTCTGCACCTTTTTGTTTTCCACGATGGCTACTGCTTTTGTTTAGAAGAAACATATCCAAATATTGACTGTGCTTTGAATGTTTCTTTT
>JADBJO010031603.1:12500-16583 GCA_016801955.1 Conus betulinus | reverse complement strand
TTGTCCCAAAAAACATTGCTCGGGAAGTTGAGTTTTGAGGGGTCTAAAGGCAGAAGCCCGTTTTGGAATCACGCATGCACGCACCAGCACACGCACACCACACAGCACACACCACACACACACACACACACACACACACCATTCCCACTCACAACACAGAAAGAGAACAGAGAAAGAGGAAGAGCATACAACCAACCCGCACTTCAAATATAAATATTGTATTCGCCCGCCATCCGATTTCAGTGAACACTCCGTGGACAAACCGAAACGCGAACAAAAAACAAACAAACCAAACATAATGCAACCACCGACTGCAGCAAACAGGCTCGAATGACATAAAATAAAAGAATGGTATTATGCACGATACAATCCTCAAGCTTGTGTTAAAACGCATAAAACAAACAAACAAACAAAATCAAATCCAAATTACGGCACAACAAATATCGAGAGAGAGAGAGGAAGCCCTGAGAGAGAGAGAGAGGAGAGAGAGAGGGAAGAGAGGAGAGAGAAGAAGGATGGGAGAAATGGAGGCGAGAGAGGATTGGGAGAGAGAGCGAGATGAGAGGGTACGACACAGTTGATGTGGTTTGGACTCATGTATGAGGAAACGGGGGATGGGTGTGAGAGGCGGGTGGGGGGGGGAAGATAGTGTGGTAAACCCCCACCGTAATTGTTGTTCAAAAAGAGAGAGGAGGAGTAGAGAGGAGAGAGAGGGAGAATGAGGAGGAGATGAGAGAGAGAACGAGTGAGAGGAGAGGAGAGGAAGAAACATACAAAAGAATATAAAGTTCCACATATTTCAAATGCTCCTGTGGGGCAAAAAAAATAAAAATGCATTTTTCTACCTCAAGAAACGCCACACATACAACAAGTTCACCCACACACACACACACACACACACACACACCACACACACACACACACACACACACCAGGGGGTAAGGAGGGTAAGGAGGGGGACACCCACACCCACACACACACACACACACACACCCACACCCACACCCACCACACAGTGACACACACACACACACACCACACAGTGACACCCACAACACACACCCACACACACACACACACACACACACACAAACACACCACACACACACAGAGATACACAACACACAACACACCACCACACACACACACCACACACACACCGACACACACAACACACACACAATAACCACCATCAAATATCGGCATACTACCAGTCAGTCAACCCATCCTTCCTGTCTGTTGTCAACCAAACATCAGGATTCCAGTAACACAAACGTATAAGCCAAATTTCACAAAAACAACAACTCGTTCCCGATAATTACAGTTAGGTCGGTCCAACCAACGCAGACTTTGAAACACTTGTCCCTGAAAAAAAGCAAAAAAAAAAACAACGTTCCCCCCCCACCCCACCCCCCCTCCACGAATCCGGCATCGGTTATGGGGAACAGCGAAATATCCCCCCCCTACCCCCCCGATCCCCCCCCGACTCTGCTAAACACCCCACACACCCTCTCCCCCCCACAAACAACCTCTTTCCACCCGAGCTGGTCCACACACACACAAATCTCAGCGCCGATGAAAGAGGACGTACGAACAGGTGTGTTGATTGTTCATCCAAAACATGTCCACGGCACCGGGATGGCTTCCGCTTGCGGGTGGCCAGGGCCTCGTCCTAATACTGCCACACTGGTCTTACTGAGAAAGGTGTTCAGTTCGACGCACTGTCTGGAGGTCACTCTCAGTCATTTCTCATTATGCCCCCCTTAGGCCTTAGGCCATCGCACTCTGTTCGGGCTGTTCTGGCCATTCCAGTCCAGTTGGTCCTTGTTGTTTCACCTCCGCCTCAGTGTGTCTCGCCTCCAGCTTGCTGCGAGGTCGGCCTCTCGTCCTCTTTCCCTTGCGGGTTCCAGGTCAGGGCTTGGCGTGTGGTTGCTGGACGCTGGCTTCCGGAGGGTGTGTCCGATCCAGCCCCCCACTTCCCTCCCGCAGAATCTGCTTGGGCCACTGGTTCTGTCCCGCTGGCTCCTACAGATCTTCGTTTCGGATCTTTTCTGGGTGCCATTCTACTACAGAGAAACACGTGGCTAGCACAGTGTGTCACAAGGGTCAGTTCAGGGCCAGAGCATCACAGGTTAGTTCAAGTTCGTGACCACCGCTGATTTCATCTAGAAACTCCAGAACTGAACGCATCCTCTTGAGTCGGTTCAAAACTAATGTCTATAAGTACCAGGCTTCATAGCCGAGGATACAGCCCCCCCCCCCCCCACACCCCGCCCAACTTAGACCTTCAGCGTGTCACAGGCACAGCATCACGGAAGGCGGAGCCTATCTCTCTACCTCTCGGTGGAAAGGAGAGGGTTTTTTTTTTTTCTTTTTTTCCCCCCCCAAGCCGTAAAAAAACCGACCACATGATAGGTTCGAAACTCACACCCGTCAGCTCCCAAACGCTCTGACCATTCGACTACGGACCCCCCCCCCCCACCCCCCCCCCCCCCCCCCACATCCCGTCTCCCTCTAGTTGTTTACACACCTGAAAATAAAAATCCCGGGGGAATTTTGTTGTGAATTCTGGAAGGGGACAGGCTGAAGGTGAGAGGAGGAGGAGAGGAGGGAAGGGGGAAGGGGGAAGGAGGAAACAGGGTGGGAAGGTGGGTGGTGGTTATGCCCACAACGTAAAGACCTCAGTAGTTAAAAAAAAAAAGTAAAATAAAAATAAAAAAAATCACAGAGTGCCAATATCAATCGTTCTGAATATCACCATCGGTAATAAGTGACACAATTTTTTTTTTTATGTGTTTCTTTTATTTTCTGGACTTTTTTTTCTTTCTTTTTCTTTTCTTTTTTTTCTTTTTCTTCTTTCTTCTTCTTCTTTTTTTTTTTTTTTTTTTGCTGGGTTTTTCTAGTTCAAAGGTTGTGGGTTTCCTAAACTCCGATCTGAGAAAGCCTGATAAGGCAGGTGAGGTGAAAAACAGAAACTGCCACGTTCAGACAAACGTCCCAGACTAAAAAAATACATTCAGATCAGCAAGCGAATGCCCATTTATTGAAAACACACACACAAACAAACACTGCTTGTGCACTGCTAAGTGCATTTTCGTTATTTTGTCTGTCTTTATTTCACCTGAGGAAGACCTAAGAGGTCGAAAACGCGTTGTGTTTTGTCTTGTGGACTCGTTTGTCCACGTTTCTCTGGGCGGTTCGCTGACATTTATTTAAGATTTGTTAGATTTCCGCCTGCAGTCGTTTCACTTTGCAACTAGAAAAAAGAAGAAGAAAAAAAAAAGGTTGGAGGAGGAAAAATCGAAAAAAAAAAAAAAAACGTCCAGGCAGAACTGGTGAACACTTACTGTAAGAGAAGCGGTCATTTTCTCCACCCTAAATCCACTATATTTTTTCTTCTCTCCCCTCTGTGTAAAACCAGGGATTTGCCGGAGGAGTATCGTCCCCCCCAACTAACAGTGGCAACATCATGTTGTTTACAGCCCAGCCGACCGCAAAGGGCCATATCAGGTCTGTCACCCGCGTTGAAGTCAACTCACAAGTCATTACTTACAACAACAACAACAAACAAAATCAGCACACCCTTTAAAGTGCACCTTCTAAAAGCACATACCGGAACCTTCATTAAAAATCGATCTTCCGTAAAAAACAAACAAACAAACTTTGATCAGTTGAAAAATGTTAAATCTCTTTCAGAAATTCAAAGATCACATCAGGTGGGACACATCTCTGACCAAGGTTTTCATGGAGTCTGCTGTAAAAATGCTCATGTCTCACATCATGCAAATCCAACACTCTAAAAGAAGTTGGTTTCAGTGGGAGTGGTACATGACATGGAATACTATGCACCACGGAGCTTCTTCACCTTTAAAAAGATAATGGGTGTTTTGTTGTTGTTGTTGTTGTTGTCGTCGTCGTACCCTGGCTAAAGGACTCCAGGGATCATCCGAACAGTCGAAGTACTTGAACACTATGGCAAAAATGCATCAGCTGGGGATGAGAACATTACGTGTGTGACCGTTTTTGATTATCCCGCCCACATGGCAGCCACACTCCGACTTGTGAGCTGATAATATCATGCTA
>JADBJO010031603.1:0-7500 GCA_016801955.1 Conus betulinus | reverse complement strand
GGGGGGGGGGGGGGGGGGGGGGAGGGGGGGGGGCCGGCGGAGTCGCTGCGACGGTCTGTGGAACATTAGCCCTGTACTAACAGGACTGAGCATGTGTAGCATGGCCACAAACGCCAAAGAAAAGAAAGAAAGAAATAAAAAGAAAGAAAGAAGAAAGAAAGAAGAAAAGAAAAGAAGGGAGGGGGGGAAGGGGGAAAAGGAAAAGAGGAGAAGGAAAAAGATAGGAGAGGAGGAGAAGGGGAAAAAGAAGGGAGGAATAGAATATGAAAGAAGTAAGAGAGAAAGGAAGAGAAAGGAAAGGGAAAATAAGAAAAAAGAAGAAGAAGAGGAAATAAATAAAAAACAAAGAAGGAAAAAAGGAAAAGAAGGATAAACGACAAGAATGAAAGAAAGAAAGAAAAGAATAGAAAGAATGTGAACAGAAAGACCAGAAGAAAGAAAGAAGGGAAAAGAAAGAAAGAAATAGGGAGAAAGAAGGAAGAAAAAGACAGAAAGAAAGACAGACAGGGACAGGAAGACAAGAGAAGGAAAGAAAGAAAGGAAAGAAAAGAAAAAAAAAAAAAAAAAAAAAAAAAAAAAAAAAAAAAAAAAAAAAAAAAAAAAAAAAAAAAAAAAAAAAAAAAAAAAAAAAAAAAAAAAAAAAAAAAAAAAAAAAAAAAAAAAAAAAAAAACAGGAAAGAAGAAAGCAAGAAGAAAGAGAAGAAAGAAAAAAAAAAAAAAAAAAAAAACAAAAACGAAGAAGAATGAATGAAAGAAAGAAGACTGAATGAATGAAAGAAAGAAAAGAAAGAGAAAAAGAAGGAAAGTTCATGTATGAGACTCAAAGATAAAACACACCGGCTATGTGTTGCGATAATAGGGGCGGAGGAGGGTAGGATAGGGGTGGGGGGTATGAGGAAAGCTCATGGGAGAAGACGGGGGGAGGGGAGTAGGAGGGGGGGGGGGGGTGGCGGCCATGAACCAAAATCTAAAAAAAAAAAAAAACGGGACACACAAACGGGAATAATAAAAAAAGGATTAGACCACTAGCCTAAGTCTGACAAAACAAACCAAGCAACAACAACACCACCACCACCAACAACAACCGCAACAGTGACAACAACAAAGGTTTCTCGAAAAAGAAAGACGGAAAAGGAACCGCAACAAGAAAGAAAGAAACCGAGAAGAAAGAAAACAAATCCAAGCTGATACAAACAGACTTCCTATTATAAAAAAATCAACACAAACAACCCAACCCACACACCACCCCCCCCCCCCCCCAGCCAAACCAACACACAAACCCAAAACAAAAAAAAGGAAATATTCAATCAGTCTTACGAATCAATCAGATTCCATTCCATGATGTGTGAGTGGCAACAAGTCCCCACTCAGACTGCTATAAATCCACAACAACAACAACAAATACAGCGGCCTAAATTCAAAGCATACGCCTGCTCTTCATTAACAGAGCAAAAAGCAAACAAACACCATTGTTTCCTTTTTTGTTTTCAAAAGAATCAAATCACACGGTTTGCAACTAGAATAGCAATACGCCATGCTCTTAAATAACAGAGCAAAAAGCAAACAAACAAATTGTTTTCTTTTTTTTTCAAAAGAAATCAAATCACATGTTTTTCAACTAGAATGTAGAAGAGTAAACAAATAAAACATGTCACCATTTGGGCATCCGTGCTGAATATCTACAGAGAGAGAGAGAGAGGCCCGAGGAAGAGGAGACGAGGGGTAGAAGAGAAGGTGAGAGGAGAGAGAGGATTCGAGAGAGAGAGAGGAGGGAGAGACGAGAGAGAGGACAGATGGAGACAGAGACGACACAGAGAGCGAGGCGAGGAGGAGATGGAGAGAGAGAGAGGAGAAGAGAGACAGACAGACAGACAGACACACACAAATTCACACACAGCACACACACACACACCACTGTTTCCAGACATGAATGAATTGAGCTTAATGAACTGAACATCCGAGTCCATCCTCAAATCACCATCAACAAACACACACCTGACCGGATGGTAGGGATAGGTGTGTGGGTGGTGGTGGTAGTGGTGGCGGGGGTCATTCAGAGCCGGGGGGGGGGGGGGGGGGGGGCGCAAGTAGAACAGTAGGAATAGGAGGACCCACATCAAACAAACAAAGAAGAACCCTTCTCTCAGGGTCAGATTCGTTGATGGTCACCGTCAACTCCGCCCCAGCCCCCCCCCCCCCCCACCACCACCACGGGCACCACCACGCACCACCAACGACGGACACACACCACCGAAGAAGCAGAAGAAAAGCTCAGACGACCAGCAAACGAGAACTGTTTCGCATCTTGTGTCAAGAGCTCATCAGGTTGGTTTGGTCTCGCTGGTCCGCCCTTGGGTTACCAAGCTTCCTACAACCATTTCCCACGGTTTTAAAAGAAAAAGAAAAAGAAAAAACAAAGCCTAGGAGGCTGGGTCTTAGACCATCTTTCAAGACTTTTGAGGAACCACGCCTCGGTAAAAAGACAAGACAGACGCGAGCACAGACGCGAGCAGTCAACAAGCAAAAGGAAAAAGATGAACGATGAGGATTGTGCAGGACCATGCCTTCCCCTGTCAAAGCGCAGACAGGACTTGACCCGCGAGCATTCAACAATGCAATAAGAAAAAGAAGAAATTATGAATGGTGGTGATGTGAACATGACCCCCGACGACCTCAAAATTTCAAAAAAAAAAAAAACACAAAAAAAAAAAAAAAAAAAGAAAAATCCCCAATCTGATGTTGTGTAAAAAAAAAAGAAAACAAAATAATCTCTTCGAAGGTTGGCGTAGGAAATAAAAGAAAATTCGGCCTTGACCTGGTGGCAGGGAAAATGAAAGAAAATTCGAAGCGAGGCCCTTGACCGTTAAAAAAACCAGCTCTTATACCACAAACAAAAGTTAAAAACAAAACCAAAAAACATAACAAACAACAAAAACACTAAAAACGAAGAGGCATATAAAGAAAGGATTATTTTATACAAAACACAAAACAAACCGGCAAAAAAAAAAGGGCAGGGACAATAATAAGAAAGGTTGAAAAGAAAAGAAAATGAAAACCAAGACACAAACAAAGGAAAAAAGGAAAGTCCTGCTGTTTTATTTATTCTTTTTTCGTTATAGTGGGGAAATGGAAGTCCAGGATCGGGCATATTAAACGAAAAACCGATGTCTCGGCACGTAGGGGCATCAGCATGGCATTTCAGGGCCAAAGCGGTCACTCTGTGAGCCGCGCTTTCATATCGGATATCTCTCTCCTCGAGCTAACATTACCTGTCTCTTTGTCTTGCCCCCACTCTGCCCCCAGGGATCCCCCCCCCCCAAACTCTCTCTTCTCTCCCACACTCTACCCCCCCCCCCCCCCCCCATTTTGTCCCCCCCCAACCAACTGCCCCCGCACCCCCACCCCCCCACCCCACCCCCCCACCCCTCCAAACCCCCCACCAACCAACCCCCCCCCCCCCCCCCCCCCCCCGCCACCTCGATCTCGCCTCTCTCTTCTCTCTCTCTATCTCTCTTCTTGATCTTTTCAACATTTCTGAAATCGAGGACGCCATCTTTTTTTTTTCTTTTGTATAATCGGACGGACGGATCAAACACATGTCGTCATAGGAAAAGTGCCAACCACGCCCCCCCCCCCCCACGCACATATTCAATACCAACACACACACAACACACACACCACACACACACACACACACATCATATCGTACCCAAACCACAGGTTGCAGCGCATTGTGTTTGGACATGCATACGTGAATACTTGAGATTATGTGATTGGTCGAATTCGGCTGAGAGGGGGAGCACAGTGGGATGGCAGGGGTTGGGGGTGGGGCGGTGGGGGGTTGTGAGGGGCTTGGGCGGCTTGCAAAGACAGGAGCGCTTCGGGCAGAACGGCGTTGTACTCAGGATAAACCCCCAATGCCTTGTTGTGTGGTATTCATCCGTCTACACCGCACTGTTTAAGGAGGGTGGTGGGGGTGGTGGGGGTGGGGGGGTGGTGGGTGCGTCGGACAAGTTGGTGCCGATGCATGATGGTGTCGCGAAATAATTTATCAGCAACAAATAATTGCCAAACACAGAACCTAATGGGAAAAAAAAGCAAAAAAGCCACCCCCGCCACCTGCACACTGAGCTGTAACTAACGTTACAAAATGAATACAAAACATCAACAGGTATCTACTAAAAAACATACAAACAAACAAACAAACATATGCACAAACCTCAATTCAACACAGTAAAAAAAAAACAACAAAGGGAATCGCAACAAGCAAACGCGAAAACACCAGACATATGGCATCATCCGACATTCTCGAATAATGACATGTAATACACTAAGTAGCTTCTTCAAAAAATAAAACATTACAAAAAACCCCACAAAACAAAACAAACAAAAACGCATTTTTTTTCATGGTTTTTGTAGTGATCGGGTTTTAAATCATAACACACACCTTAGAGCTTTTTGTTCTTTTTTTTTTTAAATCAAGAGCCAACATCGCATCAAACAATATTCCCACAGGTAACCCCACCCTCACCTCCCTTCAATTTTTCCCCCAAGCATTATAACGACACATTTTTTAAGAACCACCACAATACTTTTCAACGTTAATCAACGCTCATAAAGTCATTTTCAGGCGGGACTTTTGACCAAAAAAAAAAAAAAAAAAAAAGACGTGAGTATCATAGTTGAAAGCTATTCTGATAGTGAAAGAATCGCTTTTTTTTTTGTTTTTTTTTTTAATTTCTCCTTCGGACGGGACACTTGTGTGTGTATCGGTTCATTAAGGCATCAAAAACATCGTAAAGACTTCGAACATATCAAATAGTTCAGGAAGCAAAATGGTCTTCCCGCGAGAGACTCCCCCCTCCCCCTCCACACCTCTCCCCCTCCCCCCCCCCCCTTTTTTTTTTTTCCCTCTTTTTCCCTCCGCCCGTCGTGCCGACACAATCACTCAGAAAGACTTTCCATAATTCAAATATGAAAGAGGCGAAGAGAGGGGAAGCCGACGGATGATGTGGGGGGGTGGGGGGAGGCGGGACCAGAAACTGGAACGAGATATTTGGCCAGAGAGAGATGAGAGGAGATGAGAGAGAGAGAGGCGAGGGGAGAGAAGAGAGAGAGAGAGAGGGAGAGAGACGAGAGAAGCACGTAACAACAGGAACATGACGTTAGCATCACAACAAAACCAAAAGGACACACACAACACACACACACACAACACCACTTTTCGTTGTGACTGGGGCGAAAGGTCTTCCCCCACCCCCACCCCCAAAAAAAAAAAAAAAAAAAAAAAAAAAAAAAAAAAAGTTCCCCTGCCCCTTCCGTATCCCATCCCCCTTACCCCCCCCCCACACTCCCCCCCCCCCATTCCCGGAGATGACGTCATGGCCTGTGACCGTACATTTGGGCCAACTTCCGTGGAGGCCGGTCCAGGGCCAGCAAAAACAGTGAAAGCCACGGGAATCCTCCAACAAGATCCAGGCAACACCCTCCACAACATAACCACTTGACAATGACATGGATACGACACACAAACCCACCTGGTGGGGGGGAGGAGCGGGGGGGGGTAGTTAGTGGAAGATGGCTGGGCGGGAGGGAGGGAAGGGAAGGAGGAAGGAAAGAGGAAAGGAGGGTTAAGGAAGGGAAGTGAGGGTGGAGGATGGTGGAGGTGGGGCCACGGGGATGACCGAGGAACGAAGTGGTGTGTGTGTGTGTGTATGTGTGTGTGTGTGTGTGTGTGTGTGTGGGTGTGTGTGTGTGTGTTGCGCGTGTGTGTGTGTGTGTGTGTGTGAGTGGTGTGTGTCTTGGAAAGAGGAATGACTTGAGACCTGGCTGGTCGGCACAGTCACAGTTACGAAGGGGATTTTGTGTGTGTGGCTGTGTGTGTGTGTGGTGTGGTGTGTGTGGTGTGTGTGTGTGTGGGCGTGGGTGTGTGTGTGTGTGTGTCTTCGAAAGAGGACATAACTTGAGACCTGGTAGTCGCGTCCCAGCTCTGTGTGGACCATTGTCGATGTTTTTTTTTATTGCATTCCAGACCCTCATACCACAGCCACAATACATGGGGGTTTGTTTCGATTTGTCGATGTCTTTTGTTGTTGTTGTTGTTGTTGTTTTTCTTTTTTTTTTGGTTGTAAATGTCACTACCCCTCATGCCAGGGGAAAAAAAAAATACAAAAACAAAAACAAAACCAAAAAGCAGTGGCTGCGGCATCAGTGAAGGGGGCGGGGGCGACGGGGCACGGTGGCATGGGGAGCTTGGCGGCAGGGGCAGAACCCCAGTGTTGCTGCCGGGCATCAGTGGTCGAAGAAGAGCTCTAGAGCAGCTGGGGGGGCCTGCACAGCACAACAGAACAACAACAGAGCGGACATCGTACGCCAGCGTGTTCACCTGTTCTTCATCATCAATCATCATCATCATCATCATCATCGTCATCTCAATCGTCGGTAATCATAATCATCATCACGTCATGATCATGCATCATCCTCATCATCATCATACATCACTCGTCGTCCGTCGTTGGGTCAGTTTAGATACGTCCCCCTGGCCCTCCTTCAGCAAAACGTTCAGGACACTCAGACCACACACACACACCACAACCACCCACACACACACATTCACATACACACACACGTACACACACAACACCACACGTACACACTCAGCACACCACACGCATACACACAACACACATACACACACACACACCACCTATCACACACACACAACATGCACGCACATACCCACCACGCAAGCACCATGCACGCTCCTCCATGCACCCACACACACACACACACACACACACACACACCACACCCACACCGCAAGCGCACCCACACACACACACCACACACCACCCACACACGCACGCACGCACGCACGCACGCACGCACGCCACGCACGCACACACATTCCGATCCGAGTATGCGTGACCTCACCTAAAAAACAAAAAAACCAACAAACAAACACAAACAAACACACAAACACACACCACCACACACACACAACACACAACACACACACAACACCCAACCAAAAAACAGATTGGTTGCTAACTACAACGCCAGTAAAAATGACAACAGCAACAAACGTCATCAACAACAATACTGGCTACTCCTACTTCTCTTTACTATATTATAACAACAACCACAAGCAAAGACAATAATAACAAACAATACTGAGCTACTCATCATCATCATCATCATCATCATAATCATCCGATCATCCTCACATCATCATCATCGTCATCGTCACCTTCTTCATAACACCCACCGAGAACGTTCTTGTGGTTGGTTCTTAAACAAGGGGCTAAACTTCCCTTACTCTCCCAGATATTATCTCCCCTCGCCAAGACGGTCTAACTTCGGTGGGGCGTGGACGCGGAGCCGCATGCACGATAACAACACAGTGTTCGACCGACAGAATGAGCAGCTGCTTGACATACTTTCACAAGCCATGCAGCTTGCCACCCCCTTCCTGGCCATTCTTATCTCTCCTCTTCGTCC
>JADBJO010031602.1:15000-16584 GCA_016801955.1 Conus betulinus | reverse complement strand
ACAACGATTGGATCAACTGAGAACGTGGTGCAGTGCAATGGGGCTGTTTAATTTACCAATGTGTTGTGTTGCAATGACACTACAGTGATTTCATCCAGAGAAGACGAGACACGTCATGTGCTGGAGAGGCTGGACGACATAGTTGCCTCATCCAGAATGAAGTTCAAGCCAAAGAAATCACGGAGTCTCTCACTCTCACTGAGGTAAGGAAAAAGTGGCCGAATCTGTGGTCTTCAGTGTTGCCAACCAGGCCATTCCAACAGTCACAGAAGAGCCAGTCAAGAGCCTTGGAAGATGGTATGATGATGATACGCTGAAAAAACATACAAAGAGCAAAAGAAACCAAACAGATGTCGGAAGAAGGCTTGGAGTCCATTGACCAGTGTGGGCTCCCTGGCAAATACAAGGTCTGGTGTCTGCAGTTCATGCTGATACCAAAGCTGCTATGGCCTCTGATGATATACGACATCTGCACCAGCACAGTATTCAGGAGATGAGAAAGAAGAAGAAGACCAAAAAAGACTCCAAAAAAAGCAGTCCAGCAGAGCCAGCAAGGGCAATGGACAACGTGGGAGAATGCACTCCAAAGAAGTCTCACTTGGAATGACATTTGGCACATGGCCCCTCTCAGGATCAGCTTCATTCTCAGATCTGCATATGCCCTTCTGCCCTCAAATGCAAACCTGGTGAAGTGGGGAAAAAACAGACGATCCTTCATGCCCCCTCTGCCATGAAAAACAAACAGTGGAGCATGTCCGAAGCTCATGTAAAGTAGCCCCCGGCTCAAGGAAGGTACACATGGAGGCACAATCAAGTGCTCAAAGAGATTGTACAAGTAGTCTGGGCTAGTACCAACACCACAAAAGGGAAAATCAGGACTCCAAAAGCACCCGCAACATTCTTCACGGCAGGAGGCAGCGAATCATGGCCAAGAACAACAGTGCCACTCGGAACATGCAGGCAGAGTCTGCTGGACGGGGCAGATGACTGGGAGTGCACTGCAGACCTCCCAGAATGGAAGAGTCACCCAGAGATCATCAGCAAGAGTGACATGAGACCAGACATAGTAGTCCACTCTCAGTCAACCAAGCAGCTGATCATGATCGAGCTCACAGTGCCATATGAGAACAGAATGGAGGCAGCTCAAATCTACAAGACTGAAAAGTATGCTTATCTGGCAAACAGCCCGAGGAGAGAAGGCTATCAGGTCAAAGTCCTCACTGCAGACATTGGAGATAGGGGGGGGGAGGGAGGGTTGTAGGAACGTGTGCATACAGCCTCATAAAACAGCTCTCAGTTGCAGGAGGGAAAAAACCAGAGCCCTGAAAGCAATGGCAGAAGCGGCAGAGTGGTGTTCAAGCTGGGATCTGGTCAAGGAGGAACAAAAGTGAACTTCATAAGGTTTAACTTTCCTACAAATATCAGTGTCCCAGTGGCTAAGTGGTTAGTGCGCGAGTCATTAAGTGGAAAATGAGCATGTCCAGAGGGTCGTGGGTTCGAATCCTAGCCATGGCTCGTCCCAAGATGGGAAAAAAGGGGCAGCAGAGGGACACCGGAGTCATGATCCGGGTGTGTGGCCCAACC
>JADBJO010031602.1:0-10000 GCA_016801955.1 Conus betulinus | reverse complement strand
GAAAAGTATTTGGGTGTTACCCTGTCTACCAATTTGAAATGGGAACCCCGCATCAGCAACATCGCCAACAAAGCTCTCCAAGACCCTTGGCTTGGTCAACCGGAGCCTCAACATAGGTTCCATCAAGAGGAGGGAGAAAGCCTACAAAGCCCTGGTTCGCCCAACCCTGGAGTATGCCTGCCAAGTATGGGACCATACCAGGAAGGGACAAAACGGCGTTTGAAAAGGTGCAACGAAGGGCGGCACGCTGGGTAGTTAACCACTATCGTCAGACTTCCAGCGTTAGTGCGATGTACAAACAACTTCACCGGGCACCGCTTGAAGACGGACGACGTCAGATCCGGCTGTCGGCATTCTTCAAATTCCATCATGGAGACATCATGATCGACTCCGTACATGTTCCTCCTCGCCACACCCCATCACTATGACACTCGTAACTCCAACGTGCTGCAGTATGCCAATGAGTCCTACTACAGGAACTACAGGAAAGAATGGCTTTTTCCCACGCACTGGGATAGAATGGAACAACCTTCCAGCTGAGACAGTAACATCAGCTTCGCTGGAGGGCTTCAAATCTTGTTGCATATAACTCTCCACCCCCCCTCCCCCCTCCCCTCTTCCCCTCCCCCCTTCCCCATCCTGTCTTCTGTATCCCCTCCCCTCACCCCTCATCCGCACCTGTTGTCCTTCCCACTGAGAAGGGTCTACCTTTGCCCCTCCTTGAAACCTGAAGATTAGTGGGTGGCCCCAAACCTTACTTCCTTTCCCTACCACTTCAAGCTGTTGATCCCGGCAGCATCTTCATATGTATATTCTGGTATTACCGGAAACCCTTTGTTAGTATCAGAATCTTCAGTTGGTTGAAGGTGGACAGCTACAAAAAAGAAGAAGAACTGTGCCGATGAATCAGCTGTTGCTCCATTGCGCACCTTGAAAAACACAGGCAAGAAACAGTGCCAGGAATTTATCAAGAACGTGCTTGAAGTGCGCAGCTACTCCATCCATGACATACTCAAGAAGAATTATCTTGTGTTCTCCAAGAAACATCAAAGCAAGGTAGTATCTAAGCAGGGGTAAGAAGATCAAAGTGTTTCAGGACAATGTGACACTTTTTGGCCAGCTCTACATATCTGTGCTAAACAAATACGGTGACTAGGAAGAGCTCTTTGAACATGAGATACAGTCCTTTCCCTCCCTCTCTTTCTGACTTTGGCAAGCTCCGTTTACCAGATACCAAATCTGACCTGTCTTGAGCAGCCCAAGCAACCAGAATTACCTTCAACTTATGGCTGCAAAGTCCTGGAGGGTACCGTCGTCGTCCACTGCCTTCCCGTTGCCAGCGTCAGCACCTTCCAGGAGTATGCAGACAGACCATTTAGATTTTACCTGGAGAAACAGGTGAACCCAGTCACGAGGTTGGGCATTGTGTGGGATGCACACGGACCAAACAGGTGGAAAGAGTGCACCCGGGAAAAGAGACGCAAGGGTATACGCAGAAAAGTGTCAGGGAAGACTGAACTGCCAGGCAAATGGATGGACTTTCTCCGCGACCCAGTGAACGAGCAGGAGCCGTTTTCTTTCTTGAATTCCAAGATTAAGGACTTCACCTGGCCACCAGCAAAGGCTGTGTATATTTCGTCAGGGCAAGCTGTGGTACTTGTTGGTGCTGGCATCAGCATGCAAAACTGCAATCATGAGGAGGCAGACACCAGGATCGTGGTTCATGTGGTTCATGCATTGGTGGTGAAAAGACTGTACAAGAGCTAACTTTGGACACTGATACTAGTGACAGTGTTGTCATCCTTGCAGGCGTAGTCCATGATCTGCCTGCAGTCCAATCCCTGGCTGACATTTGGGTGGCTTTTGGCATGGGCAAGAATGTTACAGGTACTACCACATCAACGCCATCTGTGCAAGCTTTTGAGAGTCACGATCATGTGCATTACCTGTGTTTCACGTAGTTTCAGTTTGTAATGCAACCTCTGCCTTCAATGACAGGGGCACGAAGTCTGCTTGGCAGGCTTGGCAAGTCTACGAGGACATCACAGAGACATTTCAGAGGCTTGGGCAGTCATCCATACCAGAAACTGGATGTTGACGATGATGCTTTCAAGAAGTTGAAGAGACTGACTGTCATTCAGTACAATAAAACTACCCCCTGAGACTCTGTCAATGAGATAAGAAAGAAACTCTTCTGTCGGAAGAATTGGGCAATGGACAAACTGCCACCTACCAAATATGTGTCTCTTCAGCATGTCTGGCGTGCAGTATATCAAGTAGGAATCCAGACAACCGGCACACAAACATAGCACGTGGCTCCTTCGTCCCAAGATTTTGCTAGGACAAAGGAATCAGAGAATGGCGAGTCACGTACTGATGCGGAGAATGGCGCGTCACGTACTGATGCCGAGGTGGCAGTCGGTCCTCTCTCGCTCGGTCTTGTGAAGAATCCGAAGTCCATCAGTTGGGCCTGTCCATGCTACCTCTCCTCAAGCTGTGAAGGGTAAGCATTTGATCGATTTGGAATCGAGGACTCGGAAGAACAGAATTGTGTCCCTTTGTCCTATTGCAAATGGCGGCTGCGAGCACACTACGTACGGCAGCGAAGAGAATGTCACTGAAGGCGAGGCAGAGACCGGCAGCGTTGCAAACTAGTCGAAACAAAGCGTGAAAAAGAACTCTTGTTCAACGTTAATTAAACGTTGCGCATGATGTAGGTTTGCGACAGTTTCGCAGTCCATGATACGGCTTTGTCGACGCGCATCGCAGGCAGGCTACATACTTACATCACACACACACACACACACACACGGGCCAGTGAGAGTGCTGTCTCTCCCTTGTTTCCGCACCCCGCCTGGCCAGCCTGACCGTGGATAGGCTTTTGAAAAACCTCTGAGTCATTGAGTGAGACAGAAACACACACTGATGCACTAAACAACAGCCGCTGTGTGTTCGTGTTCGTGCTTCTCGAAGGAGATGTGCATGAGGCCGTGGTAGGGATGGCCGGGACAAATTCTGATTCGTATTGTACAATTACCAAATCATACGAGTCTTTAATCAATCAATGGATAGAGGTGATGTTATGGTCATAATTCCAAATCAACAATAGATTACTTTTTACACAATATAAAGAAACAAAAATGAAAAAAAAATATATACACTCAAGTACTTTAAGTTAAAGTCCCATCTTCTTAGGCTGTCTCATCAGTTGCCATCATAAAAACACACACACACACACACACACACACATGCACACACACACACACACTCTCTCTCTCTCTCTCTCTCTCTCTCTCTCTCACACACACATACACACACACACACACACACACACACACACATGGAAGGAGAAGAAACAAAATGATTACCTCTGTCCATATCTTTGACTGACATCTGCACCGTCACAATCTCTTGTGGAGATAACTGTTTGATGCGCCCACTTCTTTAGTCATCATTGTGGCTGCCAGCATACTTGATCTGCTTACAGCCACAAGAAAATTCTTCGGCTCTCGTCAGAAAATCGCACTGCTTCCGCATTCTCGGCAAAATCTGAGTCGAGAGATTCTGTACCACCTTTGACTTGAACGGCAGGTTCTTCTTTTTCTTCCTTGTTTTCATCATTGACTGTACCGTCAGTGCCAAATTTTAATCATCTTCATCTTCATCTGACTCAGAATCCGACCACCCATCATCCTTTTCACTGTCTGCCGTGAAGTATTCATTCATCAGTTCTTCCAATTCAACTTGATCTTCATTTCTCATATTGCTGGAATCGCAAGAATTCAGCAGAGCGACGATTTTCCACGATTTCTCCATTTTCGCAAACTTCAGATCAAACACGACCGGGCTTTCTGAGACAGGAATAGGTCACATCCCGTTGGTTTTGTTGACAGTATGAACAGCCAGTCGCGTATCGGGTAAGATCGCGGTTGCCAAGCAATTTTCGTTTTGGTGCACGTGATTGGTAAAGGTTAGAGCTCTGTTTACGAACTTTAAGCGAGAAAGGAAGTTCTGAATGGTTTCTATAAAAAGGGCATACGTCTGAGCGTCAAGTTGGCTTACAGATCTTTCAATTGGTATATAACATGATGGGGCCCTGCAGGGGTTCATTAACGAAATCACAATTTAAAAAAGACCGCTTTGTGAGGACATTTTCTGTTCTTTTTAGAGGGGGTACCTCATTAAAACGCAATTTTAACACATTTAAAGGCTGATTTGTAAAGTGTGAGACTAAAATATGATAAATTAATGCTTATAAACTCTGTTGAACCAAAAATCTCAAAATCACCCAGATCGACCCTCACAACCTTTTCCGACCTGCTGTACGATTGTGGGCTGGCGACTTGGGTCCCTATCCGTGAGAACGGGTCACATATATCCTTAAGCTGTGAAATGCCAAACCATTCCTTTACAGAGCTAGTGTTTTTTGTTTGTTTGTTTGTTTGTTTTTTTTGTATTTGTTTGTTTGTTTGTTTGTTTTTGTTTTGTTTTTTTTTGCTTGTACGTTTTTTTTTTTTCAAAGCAACACAATACGCACGAACTCTACGGTAATTGCTGTTTAATGCCTGTCGCCTCATATCTTGTGGTAAAACCACATACAGATGATAAATTCGATCTAAAGTAACCCCCCACCCCCCACCCTCTGGATCACATTTATCTACACTCATTTCAAGTTTCGCTTCTTCTCATTTAATCGCGTCTCTATGCCTGTTGACAGAATGCACACATTTCAATTTGTTATCTGGAAATTTTCAGGTTTTATTTTTCACTATATGTCTTTGAATTCAATACTGGAGGAGAGAACACTACTTTTAGTGAAATAAAAGTTCCTATAATAATAAAAACGCCTTCTTACTGTACGATCTTATACATATTCTTCTTCTTCTGCGGTTGATTTTATCGCTTGGATCAGATCTGAGGTCTTGACGGCTGCCCTAAAGCTGCGTCGTAGCGCTGCACCCTCTTGTCAGGTTTGACGCCGTAGAACATTATAGCATGGACAGTGTTGGAGGATGTGTTCTGGGGTCTCAGATCCAGTGCCACAAGGATATTCGTCAGTGCGGGCAATCTTAATTCAGCTGAGTTGGCACAGCAGTCGGCAGTGGCCAGTTCTCAGTCTGAAGAGGATAGTTCCCTGGTATCTCTGGATCTGATGGATTGGATCAGCACACTATCAGCAACCAGCTTTCTCTTCTACTGGTTCTGGTCCTTGTTGTGGATGACAGTTTTGTCATCTCTGTGGATCACCAGCTGGTTGAACTGTTCCATGCTGTTGCCTGCCTTGGACAGAGCGTCACCCTTCTCATTCCCGGTGATCCCACAGTGGATGGAATCCACTGAAACACAATGGTGGATCGTTTTGAAAAACCATGGTGGCTAAATGTGATCTGTTCATACTTCGGACATCTCTTCTTCAGCTGTCCCGATGTACAAACAGTTGGGCAATTTCACAGAGGATTTTCCATTGGGAGGATTCAAAAGAGGCCATCGTAGGTCGATGGTGATGGAAGACACGTACTCACATAGCATCATGCATCTGTGTGCTGACAATGGCCTGTGCGAAGATCTCTGACCACGGGGCAGGATGCCATCCCTGACTGGAAGGAGGGAAGGAGAACGAACTTTCTCTCCATTCACCCTACACTCAGTGTCAGTGCATGACAGACGCCTGTTTCTGCCTTCTTCATGTACTCTCTTTGTATGGGATGAAAACATCAAGGCAGCGACTTATATGTCATATCGTTCACCAAAATATCTAAATAATCTAAATATGCATCATCAAGAATGTTGACGTCATATTCTTAGCATTATTTCACGTAATATACATGACGCTTTCTTGACGCATGCATTTCCGATCTTTCCTGGTTAGCGCTCATTATATCTGTTTGGCGATGAATTAAAATGTGGAATGCATTCACGTAGTTTTTGTTAAGACCTCTACTTGTTGGAACAAGAACGACTGTTTATTTCCGTTTTCACTGCAACTTGTGCCTCTGATTTTTTTTCTGCCCGAGTGAGGTGCAGACTCCATCTTTCACAAGATTTTCAGTTGACATTGTTCATAGCGATCCTTTCCTTCTTGTGATTATGTCAACGTTTGAGAAATGTTCATATTTGGACGTGCATCCTTTCTCTTACAGTCTTTTTCGAACAGACAAACCGAAATAGACTTTAATATTATTGGTCAGTTGTGTTACAAACTGAAAATATACACAAAACTAAGAGTGAAAAGCAACTGCTGCAACAGCAATTGATTTATACTGAGGGTTACTAATTTTTAACGTATTACAGCCCTTAGTGTGATGCTAACCGGAAGTTAACGTTAAGCAAGGTTTTCCATTCAAATTGTTAACCCAAATGCAAAGCATAAACATCTACTATTAGCGTCATATTAGCGTTCACATACTGCCTGGATGCAGCAAGATAACATGTTGGTGTCAAACCACCATTTACGGTGCACCACATGAAGGTAATATGATGATGGACATATAACATTCACCTTGCACCAAATACAAGTAATATGATGACGAACATAAACATTCACCTTGTGCCAAATAAAGGTAATATAATGATGAACACTAACGTATGCCTTACACCACATGAAGGTAACTTGATGATGAACACTAATATTCACTTCACACCAAATACAGAGAATATGATTATGAACAATAATGTTCACCTTCCACTACAGGAAGGAAATATAATGATATACACTACCATTTTCATCTTGCAACATATGAAGGAAAATATTATGATGAACACTACCATTCATTTTGCAGCACATGAAGGTAATATGATAATATACACTACCATTCAATGCGCAGATAATAAAGGAAATATGACTTGTGCATTACCATTTGCAGTACATGAAGGGAATGTGATTATGCATACTACCATTTTCAGTACATGAAGGAAATATGATTAGGCACACTACAAGTACAGCAAGAGATAACGTGATAATGGACACTTTCGTTCACCTTGTACCATGCAAAGATAATGATGATGATGCACACCATCATTCACCCTGTTCCTGAAAGTAATGCGTTCTGTGTGCTCTGTATATCACTGTGGGCTCTAGTTGAATAATTGTTCCTTGTATACATTCGTGACTCTTCAAAACTATCTGATAAAATGCATACATTCATGACTTTCCAAAGCTACCTGATGAAACGTATACATTAATGACATTTCAGAACTCTCTGATGAAAAGCATAATCTTTGCCATTATCGCTATATAGCCACACTTTATTAAAATGCCTTGGAATGGGTGAAACATGGGGTCTTTGGAGAAGGTCCATCAGCGAACGAAATTAAACGTGCGTTATTCCAAGAGCACATGGTCGCAGCATCTGCAGAAAAGAGCTGAGGTGGGAAAGTATTATCAGTTCGAAAGAGCACAATCTGCAGAATGGCAATAGGATATTGTCATCTCTTTTCGTATCTCCTCTGCTAAAGGCGTCTCCCATAGGTAAGATCCACAGACACCGACCCATATTCTCTAACCTTGTTCCACCTTTCACACTCTACGACAAGAAACGTGGCACAGTGCAGTGCACCTAGAGAGAAGCTTTGGGTACAAGCGACGTAGCAAAGACGGATGACGGATTTCGTCCACAAGACAGGACTAGCACTTAAGCATGGTTGAGAACGCCAAACATGGAGAAGAAAGAACAACGAAGAAGAAAAACAAAAACAAGAACAAGAACAAAACGAACCAGAAGAAGAACAAAAACAAGAAATAGAACAAGAACAAGAAGAATAAGAACAAGAGCAAGAAGAACAAAAACAACAAGAACAAGAAACCTGTGTCACTGTAATATTATGGATACACAGTCTGGCTCACTGTCCAAGTTATTGGCGTCAACAAGGGAGCTCACAGTTTGCAGTCCGTGTAAATTATGACTTCGGGGGTTTGAGGGCACAGCTAATTGTCCAGCTGATGCGTGACTTTCAATAGTCTCCTTTCTTCATGCTTCGCTTGTACCAGCAACACAGCCGTTTAAGAGTGGATCGATACTGAGAACTCTGTTTCACATAGATCAGAAAATTGACGGAACAGTTAAAGGCTTCAGGCAGTACAGTCAGAGTGTTGGAAATCACATACAGATTACACAGTACCCGGTGCTGAGGAAACCTGGTAAACGACTCAGCAGCATCACCCTGGTCACTGAAGGCGTCATACAAATGATGTAAACACAACATACTGTCACCAGCATTCGCGTCATCAATGCTTCCTGTTTCTCCACTGATGTCACATTGGACACTGATGTGCGACGCCAGCTGGCGGTGACCTTGAGGCGAAAAAATGACGATGACAGTACAGATGATGACGATGATCAAGGATGCGCAGGGGAGAGAGCTACAGAAACCATGTGGAGATAGATGATTTCGATGATGGTTCTGTGACGAATGTAGAACGGGGTTAGACGATTGATGAAAATGGAGGTGTTGGTCAGAGAATTTGTGACTGGCACTGTCTGGTACTTTAGGTTCAGACCTATGTACTTTCACTGCCACAATGTACAGCCTATCGTCACGATCAGCGTCACCATGTACCTGTCAAACAACATTTACAATCAGTACAATCCAGTAAAATTGAGTCATGTGTGTGGTTCATGTTCTTGGTCCTGAAGTCATTTTGTGACTTTGTGCACAAAGAAGCAATGAATTAGGTGACTTTGTGCACAAAGAAGCAATGAATTAGGTGACTTTGTGCACAAAGAAGCAATGAATTAGGTGACTTTGTGCACAAAGAAGCAATGAATTAGGTGACTTTGTGCACAAAGAAGCAATGAATTAGGTGACTTTGTGCACAAAGAAGCAATGAATTTGGTGACACTCAAGTTTTTACAAGGCACGTGCATGAAATGAGTCAATTCAAGTCTTATTGTTTGTAATACCAGGGTTGAAAACCTTTGGGGGGGGGGGGGGGGGGAGATGTACATTTCAAATCAAGGTTACAATACAAACTAACGTTGATTCCTGACACTAATAGAAACATCTCGAACAATATCCACACCATTTATCTTCTGAAAGATCAGTGGGAACACATTTGTGAGATTGTCACCCTCTACGGCTGTTTTTCTATTACACCTCATCGAACACAACATCACAACTGACATTTTGTCTTGGAAGCATATTTGCAGTTGACTTCTGATTAAAATTTTCAGTCGCAATTACATCATTTTCCCTGTATTTCATAGAATTGTCTCCCCAGAAACATATGAGCTTGATTTCCATTTTATTTTGAAAATGCATGAAATATCATTTTCTCTCTTGAAAAATATAGATCGCTATTGCTTTGGCTAATGATGTAGTTAGTTGTTTAGAGTTACTATTGTTTTGGTGGTTGCTGCCCCCGATTGTGACAAGAAGGCACTGCAGGATAGCTGAATATAGCATGGGACTCTCGTTTCTGGAATAAATCCTATCTTTTTTAAAGCTTGGCCTGCGGGTTGTCTATGCTGCGTGTGAGAGTTGTTAGCATGGTGGCAGTGCAATAGTGAGCCTGCCGAAATCATTACATTGATGAACTCCTTGGAAGCATCATGGCTGACATATCAGGTCAGTTTCGTTTGCCCCAGGTTTCACATCTGACTGACGATGTTGACATGGCATCACTGGCCAGGATGGAAGGGCTGCCACCCAGCCTAACGGCCATGTGTCCGCCGCCAGGGTGAGGCTCCGGGTCGGACACATGGGCTGCGGTCAAACCGGGAGATGGATGGGTTTCGCCAGGTGTCAACTGCCAAAGTCACGCCACATGAAGATAAAACCAACACTCAATTCATACCGGATCGGTCGTCGCCCGGATCACCAAGGGCCGAGCCTTCCGCTGGGTACCAGGGCAGAGATGGAAAGTATGTCTGCCCTGGTATGCTAATAAAGAGAATTCGTGCCAGAAATAAAATTGTCCTTGGCGCATGGGAAGTAAGAACACTGAGATGAGCAAGAAAACTGGAAGAACGCACACCATGAAATGGAAAAATACTGCTGGGAC
>JADBJO010031600.1:7500-12500 GCA_016801955.1 Conus betulinus | reverse complement strand
CATGCATTTACCAGTTGACACCGAACGCGATGATACTAACATTTTTTTGCCTCCATAGATGCCTGAGGTATCTCTTGAGATATCAGATTTCATAAACTGTGAAACCTGTGAAGTAAATTGATCATGAAAAAATTATATTTGGCTTGAATTTGAATTTTAAACCATAATTAAAATAAATTTTAGGCAAGTATTTCTATGCCCAGGGCCCTAGAGGGTTTTTAAGAAAGGCACAAAGAGATTTTTCTTCAGCATTCATTCCCACCCTCCCCTCTTGCATCATTTCCTTGCCCATTTCACCACACCCCTCTCCTTCAATGTGGCTCTCAGCCGATTCCAAGCTATCTCGGGTAAGCTCAGGCTGGCAGAATTTCCCCCTCCCCCCTCGTACATTCTCATAACAAACCAAGAGAGGACAAGAAATGTTTTCACACAATTCTCCCATTTCGTCAGTCTTTCTCCTTCGCCCTAATCATGAATCCTGAAGTCAAAATTCGTCATTTGTCTGTATGCCCATTCTAAAGATGCGAGCGGCATGTACTGAGCAATTCATCTGGCCTGGCAAGAAAACCCGCGTTCCCGCCAAAGACAAGGGACAAAGACTCGGCGCTGGTGCCACACAGACCAGAATTATAACCTCTGTCCTGAGCATGTTTTAATGCAGGTTCAACACTATGCATGAATGCATATTCAACTGCATTTTTTGTCAGCAGTTCAGGGTGATATTAGTCGCCTACACACATGACAGCCCGCGCACCCCTTGTCTTCACATTTGGCTCCGCTCTCTCCCCCTCACTTATTCTCTTGTTATAGACTTACAACAAACCTGTGAAGCCAGACGTGCAGGATTTCCTCCCTTCTCCGATCACATTTAGGTACACGTATTCAATAAGTAATGGTAATACTCGACATCAGTTATCACCAACTGCTCAGTGGTATAGGAAGACATTTTGCGTTGGGAAGGAGGGGGAGGGGAAGGGAGGGGCACAGCCTAATCCGATGCCACTGCTTTTTTTTTCTAAATTTTTAGTACAGCAGAGGGACGGAAGAGGCAGGTAAGGCAGGTGATAGTCATCATAAAAGCGGAGAAGGAGGGGGGGAACAGTGGAAGAGGGGAGAGGCTTATCTTCTAATTTTCTTTTGTAAGAGCGGGGGAGGAAATGTGGGGAGGGGGGGGGGGGGGGCTATAAATTTCTTAATTTAGAAAGAGGGTGTTCTCTCTTCTTCTAACTTTCTGCAAAGGTGGGAAATGGGAGCACCATGAACCATACTGTCCAGTTATGTGGCTTCACTACTTCCAGGAAGACGGGGGGGCAGGGCAGTGCCCCCCCCCCCCCCCCCCCCCCCCCCGTTCTTCTCCCTTCCCCATGTGGTTCCCACACCACTGTCATTAGGTTATATTCAATGTCTTATGATTAATCAGAGACTGGTAACTCGTTAAAAATACTGAAATGATCAGTCGCCGTGGCAAGTGTGATTAGCGTCACGGAATCCCGGCTGGAAGTTCGTGGGTTCAATTCATATCAGAGCTATTTATTTGTGGAAGTTCCCTGCCCCATCCGGCTTCCACCCAGAGTTGAGTTTGGTATGGGCTCAAATGGGAAGACTGGGACCACACAGTCCAGTTTCATCCACTTATCGGATGCGTCTCTTGAGAGTTTGTACATATTTCCCGACCAACATAGCAGGTGCCTGTAACCTTCGGGCCTGGTTAACGCCGGGATACATTATGGAAGTAAGCATAGAGTCCAGCCCTGTCATGCAGTCTCACACCAGAATGGAAATCCGTAGCATCGTCTTTATCATCCCCATCCTCATCGATCAGCATGTAAAAAAGAGTGTAAGGTTCTGTGACCCTTCACGCACTGCTCTCATGGTGAGTTCACTTTCGATTGCCTGTCGACGTCTGTGGCTTTGGTTTGGTTTTGTCGGGGTCACCGGTATAGACAAATTCATGGGGACTGTCGTTCAGCAGCTGAGAACTGTGCAGAACAGCCTTTACTTGGATCTCGTAAGCGATGCAATCCCCCACTCATTGACCAAGCAATAATATCTTGAACCATTTAGTAGTGGGAGAAAATAAGTGCAGACTAACAATTCTTCCATCACTATATTAATGACTTGGCAAAAATTCGAAAGGGGGGGGGGGGGGGGGGGATAAAGAAAATAGGAATGAAAAGTCAGGGAAATGTATTATAAATATAAGATCCTTCACTAGCACCTATGCAGACCCACCGTAACCCATCTTGAAGACAGAACTGTCCATATTGCCTGCTCCTAGGCTTTTCGTCCGCTAAACCGGACTTGTCGGGGCGGCACACTTCATTGTGTCAGTGATTCTTTGACATCAAATGGAGATATATCACAGTTTACAATTCTATGGTATTCTCACTACCAGGGGTTCAAAAACGGAATCCAATAGCTCCCCAGAGCAAGCAGTGAAGGGTAAAAGAGTAAAACGAAAAGAAAGTGTGGTAAAGAAACAAATTGCCGAAAAGTCTAAATCATGCATAACATATAAGGGTAAGTAACTCTTTGAGCCTACGCTTGAGGATCCATTTAAGGATGCAAGGCACATCAAAAAGTGCCAACAGACAGAGTGGTCATCTCAACTGTAACAAACCGAAGCATTTCCAGCAGCTAAAAAATGTGCAGGATAGGCTTTACTTGGATCTGGTAAGAGACGCACTCTCCTTCTGACTGACCAAGCAAAAATATCTTGAACAATGTGTAGTAGGATAGGCTTTACTTGGATCTGGTAAGTGACGCAATCTCCTTCTGACTGACCAAGCAAAAATATCTTGAACAATGTGTAGTAGGATAGGCTTTACTTGGATCTGGTAAGAGACGCACTCTCCTTCTGACTGACCAAGCAAAAATATCTTGAACAATGTGTAGTAGGATAGGCTTTACTTGGATCTGGTAAGAGACGCAATCTCCTTTCTGACTGACCAAGCAAAAATATCTTGAACAATGTGTAGTAGGATAGGCTTTACTTGGATCTGGTAAGAGATGCAATCTCCTCCTGACTGACCAAGCAAAAATATCTTGAACAATGTAGTAGTGTGAGAAAAAATGTGCAGGCTAAGAATTCTTCCTTCATTATGTTAATGACTTCGCAAAGATTGCAAAGAGAGGGAAAAATCGCGAAGGGGGGGAAAGGATAAAGAAAATGAAAATGAAAAGTCAGGGAAATAAACTATAGATATAAGATCCTTCACAAGCAGCCTATAGAGACCACCGTAACCCATCTTGAAAACAGACGTGTTCCTATTGCCTGCTCCTAGACCTTTCGTCCGCTGGATCGAAATCGTCAGGGAGGCAAGGCTGATTCTGTCTGTGATCCCTTGGAATGACATAGAGATAACAACAGTCTACAATTCCATGGTCTTCCAACCACCAAGGGTTCAAAAACGGAATCGAAGAGCACCTCAAAGCAGCCAGTGTAGGGTAAAAATGTAAAACGAAAAGAAAGTGTGGTAAAGAAACAAATTGCTGAAAAATCTCAATCATGTGTGTGAAATATAAGGGTAAATCTTTGAGCACACACACACACACACACACACACACACACATATATATATATATATATATATATATATATATAATTATAAACAGATCTTACTCTTATGTCTCAGATAGTAGAAATAGGGGGGGGGGGGTGATAAGCCTTCATATTTGCAGTGGTAGATGATTCTGCCTAACTAACAGTATGTGCTTGAATGGGTGAATGGGGAATAATAAATGCTTCTCAAAATGAACCTTCAGCAAGCTTATAGTCTCCGAAGAAGGAGACCTTCTCCAATGGGGAGGAAGCTCACTAACATATAACTCCTGGTCAGATACCGATATTTCGAAACTGATCGTTTTCCTCAGTGGCCACGGAAAGTGGTAATTTGACTCCTCTGCCTTTTCTGTTTTAAGAAGAATGCTATACCAAAAAGGCTGGTGTGCAATACCGTAGTATGTTTGTTGAGTTTTTCAAAAAACTAACCAGAGGTGCCACCTAAGAAGCAAAAGAAAATCATGAAAGAGCAAAACAAGCTACATTTTCTTGTGAAAAGTAAAAAAAAAAATAACCTCTTAAGACACAAGTGCTGAGGGCCAGTTCTTGGAATGAATCGGCAAGGGACTAAATTACAATAAAACAATAAATTCCAAGTATAAGTACCGAGCACCATTCCAGCAACTTACAGAGCAGCTGGGTGTTGCAATGACTGCAAGAAATATATATATATATATATATATATATATATATATATATATATATATATATATATATATACAGTATATAAAACAGTAAAAGAAGATAAAAATCCAAACAAACAAGATTAAAATATCCCAAATTTTGGCTTTATTTGCCTTCGTCAGGGGTACAGACTGTGACAGTAAAACGCTCGCATTCTCCACCCTAAGATCCTGAACACGAATCACAAACGTATGCAGCAGGGAAAAGGCACCTTAATAAAAATGTTTTAACTTTAAAATAAAACGTTGAGTATAAAACATTTCATCAAAAGGAAACATAAAATTAGGATGGGAGTGAAGGGTGAGGGGGCCACGGATGACAGTAGGTTGACCATAATTTAGATTGCCACCACAGACCACGATCTTGACATATGCAACGTGAGAGAGAGAGAGAGAGAGAGAGAGAGAGAGAGAGAGAGAGAGAGAGAGACAGACAGAGACAGAGACAGAGAGAGAGAGCGTGCACGGGGTGGGGGTGGGGTGGGTGGAGATTCCACGTACGGAGAAGCAGCAAAGAAAAAAACTTCCACTAGGTGCCTGTTCCATGGAGGGTGGAGAAAAGGAGACCATGCACGAGAACCATTATTGTTCTGAGCTCACGTCAATGTGTATATGCTCACAAACACCCAAACGCACGAGCGCCTGCATAGAACACACACACACACACACACACACACACACACACACACACACAGGACGGGGCAATGATACGAATATTGTCGAACATTGTAGTTAAAGGGGGGGGGGGGGGGCGG
>JADBJO010031599.1:0-16585 GCA_016801955.1 Conus betulinus | reverse complement strand
CCCCCCCCCGGGATGGTTACCCTCTCTGCCATGTTGCTTCAGCTGGGTGTGGACTTCGAACTATCCCGCTTCCTTTGAGGGGAGTCCAATGGTCAGTGTGTGTCTGCAGGGCTGACAGTAATGAGTTCCAGCCACACGCAGGATCGCATTCTCTTTTTTTTCAGCTTGAAAACCCTGTCTGTCCACCCAGCAGTAGATGAATGCTTGCTTCAGTTCAGGGAAGGTTAACAGACGGTGGAAGGGAGCGGACAGGCTCCGCCTTCCATCATGCTGTGCCTCAGACACAGTGAACCCCTGACAGGTCACTGCCCCTACGACCGATAGGCAATGGGAGTTTTAACTTTTGAAAATTTCTTTTTTGGAAACCAATACCAGCCCCCCTCCTATCCTAACTCTCCCCCCCCCCCCCCCCCCCCCCCCCCCGAAAGAAATATATTATGTAACTAGGCCAGTCAAATGACGTTAAACCTCACTTCACTTGACCAACTAAGTAATCTCCTTCATCTGAAAGTTGATACCAGGAACAAGAAAAAACAACAACACAACAACAACAACAAAGAAACGAACAAAAAGCAAAGAAATGAATTTTCAGACAATCGGACAGACTAGCAGATGCGGCCCGTACTGTTGATTGTATTGCAAGACGCATTCTAGAGGCACGAGTTTCGTTATTGTCGAGCTACACTGGATAACGTCACTGGCGCTGCACGTGCTTCCGCATGTTCTCCGCTGTTAGGGCTGACACGTGAGCATTCTGTCTCCGTCTTTTTCTAGTTCTCATGGAGAAATCACATGTCCGTACGTGCCTGGGTACGCGCATGTGTGTGTGCGTGCGTGCGTGCGTGCTGCGTGCGTGCGTGCGTGCGTGCGTGTGTGTGTGTGTGTGTAAAAAAAATGCGAAATACATAGCTTCATCTTTTCCTGTGCACAGCTGCTTGCCTGAGAGTGTCTTCTTCAAAATCTTGATGAAGTGTTTAATTGTTCTCCACGTAAAGAAAAACCATGCCCCTGCAGTCGAGTTTTCGTGTACTTTCTTACACATACACACAAACGTGCGCGCGCAAAACACACACGTACAAGCGCGCGCGCGCACACGTGCTTAAAGCTCGGAGCACGTAAAGCAGATTAAAGAAACACGATTTAATACTTAACCACACATAAAGCAACGATATTTTTTTTTTAAATAAATCACAAATTTCCTTGTGCCGTGACAACTGCAGACATCCTCTACATACTTACACATGTAAAATGCCAAAGAACTTTCAACAATTAAAAAACGAAAAAGAATTTATGACACTAAGAAAAAGACTTTATATCAAAATGCGCTTTAGGGCCTACAATAACAAAGCGCGCACACCTGTATACATCATCGCTCTTTTTCAAGCAAGCAAGCAAGCAAGCAAGCGCACACACACACACACACACACACACACACACACACACACACGTACACACGTACACGCACACACAGCTCATGCATTGTTTACACACACACACACCCTTCCCCTACACACACTCACACACACTCTCTCTCTCTCTCTCTCTCTCTCTCTCTCTCTCTCTCTCACACACACACACACACACACACACACACACACACACACACACACACAGCCGTACCATTACCACAAAACAGGCATAGAGACGGATAAAGGTTTCCGGGATAAAACTGCGTGTGAAAAACAAACGTTTTTAGATGAGTTCTGAAGGATGACAGCGCTGGGTTACGGATGACAGCGCTGGGTTACGGCAGACAGAGAGCGACAATGGAGAAGTTCGCTGCAGAAACACTGAAAGCTCTTCTCTCTCCCAATGCCCTTCTCAGCTGAACTTCGGCATGCGGGAGATCCTGTCACCAGCGCGAAGAATGGAAAGAGCTCGGTGGGACTTCAACGTTTACGATTTCAGAGAGATCTTCAGCTACGCTTCAGGAATTCCCTTGGAATCAGAGACGAGTCTTGCGCTTTATTCTCTGTAAAACTGGAACACAGAGACGCTGTTTAAGAGAGAGGCGTGTAGTACTTAGACTTAGCGTAAGTACAAGACGAGTTTGGCAGCAGAAGTTTGAACCTGTTGGAGAGGCCTTAGGAATTTTGTAGGTAGCCAGAGAGAAATGAGATACAATAATCTGTCGTGAACAAACCCAACTACCTTCCCCTATCACCCCCCCCCCCCACCTACACCCTCTCTTCACCGCCGCCATCACCATTACCCTCTGTGTGTGTGTGTGTGTGTGTGTGTGTGTGTGTGTGTGTGTGTGTGTGTGTGTGTGTGTGTGAAATAGACAAAGGCAGTGTACGCTACCAACTGAGGAATATACTGTACGAATATTGTACCTAACAGTAGGAAGTGACATCTTCGGGTCACTTGTTCATGTTTTTCTTGTTTATTTTTGCAATATTGTATTTCAGACGTTCCTTCCAGTCTCTAGGGACCAGTGACCTATGGAACTAAACTTTTTTGCTGTCTGTCTGTCTGTCTCTCTCTCTCTCTCTCTCTAGCTAAAATACCGTCACCAACTCCATTAACGCAGATCTTTTCAGATGCAGGACGGATGGATCAGTAATCATCTGCAACTCCCCCCTACCCCAACACATCTGCCATCAACCTGACCAACCCACTCTTCTCACTGACAGGGCCTTGCAGTCAGCCCACTGTTGGCTCAGAGAGTGGGGAAGGAGGAGGAAGAGGGGCGGGAGTGGAGGAGGCGGGGGAGGGAGGGTGGTTATGTACAAAATTATAGACCCAAGACCCTTAGAACATTTGATTAGCGCAAAAAGGTCTTGAGCTTAGATAACATATCAGTGGTGAGGAGGGGGCGGGGGAGGGAGGGTGGTTATGTACAAAATTATAGACCCAAGACCCTTAGAACATTTGATTAGCGCAGAAAGGTCTTGAGCTTAGATAACATATCAGTGGTGAGGAGAGGGCAGGAAGGGGGGGGGGGGGGGGGGGGGGGTCACAACACCTGTTCTGTACGGATTTGTGTTGTTACGTGGATAACATGCCAAGGTCCTTCAAATATTGCGCTTTCATGTCGTTTCCATGGAAACGAATATCAAAAGGAAGCGCGTGAGAACACACACACACACACACACACACACACACACACACACACACACACACACAGCACTGTGAAATTAGACAGTGAGAGAGGCAGAGAGATGATGGAGAGTGAGAGGGAGGGAGAGCTCTAGTACACGCGCGCGCCGCGCTCTCCCCCCCCATCCCCCCCCCCCCCCCCCCCACACACACACACACACACACGCACGCACGCACCAGCGTGCTCACATACGCACGCTCACGGGGGAAGCACAGTGGGAGGAGAAAAGAGAGGGGGGAGGGGGGGGGATGAAGAAAAAATGAAAAAGGGAAAGAGACCGTGGGAAAACAGACTGAGAGAAAAAAGAAAAAAAACGTATCCCATGAAAAAAAAAAAAATCATTAAGATGATCTTTGAGCCCGCCACGAAGGCCAAAGGTCGGTACCAGGGACCAAAATAGCTGGTGACCAAGAAACAGAAGAACCAGAGGAACAGAACGAAGGAACGAACGAACGAACGAAATTTTGTTTATTCGGGGATATGAGATAAGCATACAAGCGTGCTTTTTTACACTCAGTCCTGAGGCTAAACAGAAATTCACAACAATAGTACAGAAAGTAAACTGTCTATATATGTAACAAGTACAGCAAAGAAGAAGAAAAAGAAGAAAAAAAAGAAGGAAGTATGAGAAACATAAATACACAATATAGTCTACGCCAACTATTTACAAAGGCAAACATAGGAACAGACTGAGGTACGGACAGATACGGAGACAAGAGGTGCAGACTGAGTTACAGCGAAACAGACAGACGTACACAGGGAGGTACAGAGAAACAGAGGTACACAGACAGACGCACTCAGACTGAGTTACAACGAAACAGACAGACGTACACAGGGAGGTACGGAGAAACAGAGGTACAGACGGACGCATTCAGACTGAGTTACAGCCAAACAGACAGACGTACACAGGAAGGTACAGAGAAGCAGAGGCACAGACAGACGCACTGACGGAGGTGGATGGATAAAGAGAGGTGCTGACAGAGGCGCAGACAGATATGCAGACTTACAGATCGATGTAAACAGGTAAAGACAGGGATGAACAGAGATACAGACATATGTACAGAGGTGTAGACAGACACGCAGACAGAAATAAAGACTGATTCAGGTGGTACAGACAGCGGTACAGACATGCGCAGTCACAGCATAAGGCAGGCAGATGATAAAGGAATAAGCAGGAACAGAGGGAGGTACAGACGGGCGCACATAGGTACAGGCAAATACAAACAGGGATAGATAGGAAGAGACAGAGTGTAGACAGACTGTAGACTGAGGTACAGGCAGAAATATAAAAAGATGTATAGACATAGGTATAGGCAAAGTTACAGTAGTAAAGACGGAGGTACAAGCGGAGGTATAGACAAACATACAGACTGAGGGATAGAGAAAGACACAGAGGATTAGACAGAGATACAGGCAGAGGTACAGAAAAAAGTGCAGTCAGGGGTAAAGACGGATACAGACAGAGAATCAGACACATGTACAGGCAGAGGTACAGAGATAGTAACAGAGGTGCAGACAGGTATTGACAGAGATACAGAGTTATGGAAAGATACTGAAAGAGGTAGACAAGCATACATACAAACAGATGAAACTGGTCTTAATAAATAGACAGATAAAGGTGGTCTTTCCGAATAGTCATAAGGGAAGTCAAATCCATAACGAAGTGAAATAGGCGACTGACAATGTGCTCGCTACACTACAGATATTTCCAGTCACGCATATTAAGTGTGTATGTGTGTGTGTGTGCGCGCGCGCGCGCGCGCGCGTGTGTGTGTGTGTGGTGTGTGTGTGTGTGTGTGTGTGTGTGTGTGTGTGTGTGTGTGTGTATTGTACGTGTATGTGCGTGTGGGGTGGGGGTGGGGGACGACGAGGAAGAGCGGTCAGGAGAGACAGGGAGAGAGAGAGAATGGGAGAGGGATGGAGGAAAGGGGGCAGAAAAAAAAAGATTTAAAAAAAAGAAGAGAAGAGGAGGAAGAAAACTGCAATAGCAGCAGCAGCAGCAACTACATCATGAGAGAATGAGTAAGGGAGTGATGGGTGGGTCGAGGAAAAACACCGACTTTCTCATCTGGACGGAAACAAATTGAACGAAGTGATGTGATGGTTTGTGTGAGGAATTGATTTGGCGTCTGTAACTTATACTTAGCACACATCCTCGATCACACACACACACACACACACACACACACACACGGGGCTGTCCTTTCAGCTGAAAGATTTATTTTCACTTTCGAAAGCGTTCCAAGGCCGAGATCGTCGTCATCGTGCATGACGTCACTACTGCGTCATAAGCCCGGTGACGAAACACAGGAGATCGATGGTGAGGGTTCAGCGAAACAGGGCCGCCGCACGTGTTGGCGATCTTGCGCGTCTTACAGTTGTAGTCCGACACTGGAACTTTGTTGCCACTGCGGAAAGACACAGCAAAGAAGCGAACGGGATGGGTACAAAAACGATGCCAGAGTTTGAAGACAGTAACATTTCAGCGGCCAGTTTCCTACCAACCCACAGCGCGTTAGAATATAGGCCTAGTATTTTGGGCACATAGCAGGGGGATTATGGACCACGACCCTTAAAATCATTGTTTGTATCAGATGAAATGGATTTCATTATTTAAAGTATATTTAGCGCCTATCCTCGGTTTAGAGACTAAACTCTCGTTCATACAACGGGCTTCCTACCCGGGCATTGCGTACTGAAGAGGGTGGCGCAACATACAGTCGTTTCTTGTGTCATTTTGTCTATAGCACTCACTGTGTTTTTCCCTTCGTTCTCAATTTTGCAGGCAGGGTGTATACCATGTGTAAACGTGTCACTGCACCAACGACCAAACTGGCCTTTTGTTCTGAAGGTTGGTGATGAGGTTTTACATGTGTGCAAGCGTGCATTCTCATGCGGAATCTCGAGTTTATAGTCTCATTCGCTGGGCTTTGCGGGAAAAGGTGTCAGAATCAATGTTTACTTTAAGAGAAAAATTCCCCCGTGCCGAAATTGCCCAGCAGAGATTCGAACCTGCAACCCTAAGACAACCAACTGAGCTATGCCGTCCCCATAAATGGACAGTAGCCGAATTTGCAACTAGACTGTGTAAACTTTATTTTTTTTAATTCTGCCTATTTTACTTAAAAATGTTGATACATAGGTCGGAGTTCAATATTTGTCCAAATTCTATAAACGTGACACTGACAAGAAGAGCCATCAGTTTTCGTCTGTTGCAGAGATCCTCTTTCAAACTGTTTACCCACCCTAGGAACATTACCAAAGTCATAGCTTCTGTCCCACAAACAGAAAGGCCAGACGAAGCTGAAATATGAAAATCTGTCCGTGCTTTTAGCTTAAAAAAAAAAAAAAAAAAAAAAAAAAAAAAAGAATCTAGGGTATTTTCTATTGAAATTCGCGAAGTTTGATCTTTGATGTAGAAGTCTATGCAAAAATATTTAAAAAGATAATACAGTCCCCACACATCAGGAGAGAAAGTTTCTAGTTAATAGGCCTAACATACCAGAAATTATGCAAATCTATACATATAGAAGGCAATTCTGTCTGTCTGTCTGTATGTATGTATGTTGTTGTTCTTCCGCCGTGCCTAAACCGCTGGATGGATCTTCATATTTGGCATGCATCTTCACTTAACCGATAAAATGGTCTCGACTGGGCCCGATTTTCAAAAAAGGGGGTAGTTTAAAATAAATACATAAACATTTCTACCCTTGCGCCAAACAGTGATTCACGCTGAATGAAGTTCTCACACACACATTTCTACCCTGTGCCCAACAGGGATTCACGCTGAATGAAGTTGTCACACACACACACACACACACACACACACGGGGAGCACGAAGGGACAGTAGGGCGGGAAGGGGGTAGAGAATGGGAGCGGGATGATGACTGACGGGAGCGGGACAACGGGGCAGAAAGACAAAGGCGGGCTGCAAGCTTACGCAGTGAGACTGAAGAGGAAACACAGGAGCGCCTTGTAGCCATGGATTCGCGCTGAATGACGTCGTCACACACAAATGACGTCTTGGAAAAAATCAATGACGTAATTACTAACAATGACGTATCAATGAAGCAGAAAGAGACACGCTCCAGAAGTAAATACAAGAAATGTGGTCCACCCAGCCCCTTTGAAGTAGACAACAGGCACAAAGCAAACAGGGCTTGCTGTGCCTCCTGCCAGCCACTTGCTGGGCTGCCTGCCAGATCACTTGCTTGGACGCTTGCTGGACCGCTTAAAAGACCACTTGCTGGACCGCTTAAAAGACCACTTGCTGGGACGCTTAAAAGACCACTTGCTGGGCTGCTTTATGAGACAAGAGAGGGAGATGGGGCGGGAGCGGGTACAAGCTACATCAAACGCGGGTAAGCTAGTACGTAATACGTAAGTGTCACAGAGGTCGCATAGACCGGGTCAACACTACACAATTGTTGAAACAAAGATGATTAAACTGTTTCATATACATTTCCGTCGTGTTCTAAACACAACTGTCTACTGGCCTTCTTGGAGTCCTAGTTACCACTCACGTTGTCTCTGTCCTTTAGTCTCAATTAATCCAGTTATTCTTTCACAGGAGCAAAATATAAAATATATGGAAATCGAAAACTGAATTTAATTCAAATCGGAACAAACCACGACATGAGCAACAACAACAACAAGGCAAAACAAACCAACACGGGAAACAGGATGAAAGAAAAATTTGAGAGACAAACCATCAAACGATTCATAACAATCAAATTTTCCAGTTGTAAGCATAATAATTAAAACCATAATATCATAATACCGGTGAAAGTCAGTCCAACACACACAACTATATTCTGTTCAAAATCCATTTGAAGCAGAAATGAACGGAGGTCCTATTTTGGCACGCTTTCATCAGCGAGAGATCGGAATAATCTTTCAGGAGACTTTGAGCTTGAATATAATTCTTAGCAAGATTTAGAATAGTATTAGAACAGTGTACAAACGTTTGTGTATGTTCTTTTAGCATTTGCGAAACGTTAAAAATGTTTTCCAATTTGATTTCATGGAATTTGATCAAGACGATAAGGAACGACCAGAATGTAGCATGCTTCAAGGTGAGCAAAGCAAGGGGCATCTAAACTACAAAACGACAAAACAAATGACATCTCAGCTTCAATGTCAAATCATGACCATTTTCATGTGCTGTTCATTTTCCATTTTGTGTACTTGCGTCAATCGACAACAGATATATGAAGCACAGACTGCCTCTAGGGTAAGGAACCCCAACAAAGCATCGGCGAACCCCAATAAAGCATCAGCGTAAGATTCTTTTCCTACATCTCTGGAGATGTCTGCCGGCCTGTCAGCTTCAGCTGTAACTGAAACAGCTCATATTCCACCTGTTCCCTTACTGTGTGACTAATGTCGGGGACACCACAATCAGCATCAGCCGTACATCCGGTGGGTCAAGTTTCTTCAATGCCATTAATATCTGGTAGACGTCACTATTCTGAGAAGAGGGGGTGTCATTTGTCGTCGACACTACTATGATAGTGATTTCCTATTTTGAGGATGTTTGTTCCATTTTTAGACTCTCTCTCTCTCTCTCTCTCTCTCTCTCTCTCTCTCTCTCTCTCTCTCTCTATCATCAGGCCACTTCCGCAAGCCGTAAAGGTAACACAGGGGCTTCGCCAATCACCAAACCTACTTTCTGTGAAATACTGAGCTGCTAAAATTCCTAACATCAGTAAATTCTGACATTCCTCTAACTCAGGGCTCACTTGCACTGGAAACGCGCGAACATTGCCGTTAAAAAAAGTAGGCCCCGGGATGCTGTCCGCTCGATGTAATATCCATTAGAGTAATTCGTGCTTCATCATTGAAAGAATTCAAGGCATATGACTGCTAGGCAGTGCTGCCTTCAGTACCCATTCCCCCCTAACAGACATGCAAACGGAGGAAACACTAAACGAGAAAGATTAGTGAACCAGATTTCAACAGACTAAGCTTATACGAGTTTGATCTGATATCTTCCGACATGGACAGAACTCGTAATTTTGACACTTCTGTCTGAAAAAAAGTGCGAAAGATTCCTTTTGTTTTGAATATAAACTCTGTAAGGCACCTTTAAAAAAAATGATGATTCAAACTTATCATGATATGGACAGAAGCTACAAGAATACGGAGTAAATTAGTCGCCATGACTGTACAAGAACACTGCGTAAAGTATCACTTTTAGTGATAACCATGTAAACTGGTATGTTATAGAAAGACTCACGTACTGAAATACCTAGTGCATGTTCAAAAATGATGAATATTCTTCAAACAGCACACATCAAAACTACACGCACGCACGCTCTCTCTCTCTCTCTCTCTCTCTCTCTCTCTCTCTCTCTCTCTCTCTCTCTCTCTGTGTAGTGCCTTCACCTGCCATCAACGACCGTTAACCGCCTGCCCTCAACACCACTGCCCTTAGCTCAGTGCCGCCCTTCATTCGTGCTGACAGGCACACATGTATGGCGTTTGCACCCGCGCTCATCTTTAATGATCACTCACTGCACACTTTCAGACACCAAAAGCATACAAAGGAAGATTGCACATGCGTCCGTTTTTTTTTCGCGTGGCTGCTACACAAAGGAAGGAGAACTGCGTTTTTATTTGGCTCCAGAATTGAGGCTCATGTGGTACGTGACTGCGCAACCGACATCACTCAGGCTGTAATAGCATGTTTACAGGCCTGAAGCCAGTGTTATCCTCCTGCTTTTTTCTGTCTTTGTACTTCCTGCTAAAGGTGCAGTAGGAGAAGGGGGAGGGGAGGGTATCTCTATCCTAGCCACCCACCTCCCTCTCCTTCCCACTCCGGTTCCACCCCGAAAAAAAAAAAAAAAAAATTTCGAAATTCCCCTAAACAAAATCTTAAAACAGTAATCAAAACAAAAAAATGAATACACATTTTGGTCTTGGCGAGGACACAAGGAACATCACACGACTAGTAAACGATTTCATATAAACAATTAATAATAAATGTTTGTGTCCACTCGGTTACACGCACGTTCTCTCTCTCTCTCTCTTTCTCTCTCTCTCTCTCTCTCACACACACACACACACACACACACACACACACACCACACACACACAATACACGTACACACAAACACACACACACACACACACACACACAAACACACACACACAGGAACCAAGCATGCAAGCAAGCGCATAGGGACAGGGGCGGAAGGAAAGGAGGGACGGAAAGAGAAAGAAAAAGTGAGAGAGAGAGAGAGAGAGAGAGAGAGAGAGAGAAAGAGAGAGAGAGAGAGAGAGAGAGAGAGAGAGAGAGAGTTGGGAAAAAAACAGTCGGAGACTGAAGGTGGGGAGGAACAGGCATCAAGTCAAGAGGAGAGAGCAGCCACTCACAAGCACGTTTCCTTCTTTTCCCCCGCACTAGCCTCACACAACAAAGTCGCCGTCCGTGGTGGACTTCATGCAGGTGGCGGCGCTGGCCTTGGTCTCCAGGCAGTTCAGCGACGCACTGGCACTGTCCGGGCAGAAGAAGAACTGCCCATAAGCCACTGGAATCAAAGACACAGGTTTCTCCCCTTTACACACCTGGCATTCTTCTTCCAATTCCAATCTCTCAGGTTACATGCATTATTTGTTTTTTTTTTCTCTGGAGGCCAGTCTGTATGTTTATACTGACAAAACATCAAAGAAAAACAATTCGCACATTTGGACAATTACTATTACGCTAAATTGAATGGAGGGGTGACTAGGGAACAGAAAGTGAGCAGTGAGTGGGGAGAGAGAGAGAGAGAGAGACAGACAGACAGACAGACAGACAGACAGAGAGAATTTCATAATTCTGAGAGAGAGAGAGAATTTATGATTCTCAGAGTATGCACCATATGTAATGAACGTAGCCTAACTGTTCAAAGGACAATGAAAGGAACAGGCTTTTCATTTGTGTCCCCTTTTCCCATGCATTCTCTTCTTTCGTGCACCCTTCGTGGCACCACTTCCATTCAGATGTCAGATCGTCCAGAATGCCTAATGCACAACCACATCCAAGTTCATGCTGTCGTGGACGCAGTTTCAGCACTGTTAACTGTGCTGATTGTGTATCAGCTGTGAGGCAGATTCATAATTATAGTACGATGGGTTAAAAGTAGTATTTCTGAACGTGTTTTTTGCACTGTCTCTCCCCCCCCCCCCCCCCCCCCCCCCCCCCCCCCCCCACATTAAGAATTTTCCTTTAAAGAAACGGTCAACCCTTTTCACGTGCATTATATCCTTGCATATCCTACATTTCTTTTATGCTGCATATTCAAATATTGCGTGGGCTTATAAACGTGTGTTGGTTGTTGTTCCTTCTTACACTTTGGGGAAACTAAATAACTGCCACAATTCAGATGATTTGTTTGTTTCATTTCTTTAAATGGGACATGATTCTTTCATGAGTCGCATTAATTCACCAGAAATCGACATTCTCTAAATACATTCCATGATTATACATACAGTAACAGATGAGTGGTGAGAGTGAGATAGAAGGCGGATGGGGGGGGGGGGGGGGGGGGGCAGACAGACAGACAGAACAGAAAGACAGGCAGACAGAAAGAAAGGCAGAAACACAGAAAGAGAAGAACGATAAAATGAACAAAGAGCAAAAGCGGTCGCAATGCATCAAACTGCAAGAGGACGGTGGAGGGACAAAACGGAAAGGAGCAAATACAAAACTAAGAAAGAAACAAAGTACAACAACAAAAAAATCCGTAAAGAAATCAAGAGAAAGAAAACAAGCGTCTTACCGGCTATGGCAACAGCGAAACACACAGCAACAGCCTTCATTCTGTCTGGCAATGACAGCGACGGGAAGTCGAAGTCTGAGAAGTGAAGGAAATTTCGGTGCTACTCTGGAACGCCTCTGGAAGATGCTTGACGCCGACGCCTTGTCCTTAAGCCGCCTAAATACAGCGGCTTGGTCAGACCTGGTCTTGGGTGGTGCCTTACAAATTCGTTAGGGTCTCGGGCGTCGACTTAGGAGACCTATGGCCTATTCGTTAATTGCGATTAATTCGCTAAAACTGACAGTCTCTGGGGTAAAGGGGTCAATTAGGGGATTCACTGCCTTTTTTCTTTTTTTTTTTTTTTTTTTTAAAGAAGTCTTTGACCGTTGTTCGGATACTCCGTTTTCTCGTAGATGGTCTTGATCAAGGTATGAGAATGATTCAAATAGATTTGCGTTCTGTGTGTGTGTGTGTGTGTGTGTGTGTGTGTGTGTTTGTGTGTGTGTGTGTGTGTGTGTGTGGTGTGTGTGTGTGTGTGTGGTGTGTGTGTGTGTGTGTGTGTGTGTGTGAGAGAGAGTGTGTGTGTGTGTGTGTGTGTGTGTGTGTGCGCGCGCGCGCGCGCGCTCGCGTGCGCGCTCGCGTTTGTGTGTGTGTAAGTGTGCGCGCGCGCGTGCGTGCGTGTGTGTGCGTGCGTGTGTGTGCGTGTTTTAGTGTGTATGTGTATATGTGTGTGTGTGTGTGTGCGCGCGCGCGTGCCCGCACGCGTATGTGTCATATGTGCGCGTGCGCGTGCTTGCATGTATATGAGAGACATAGTAGTCTGTGTTGTAGTGTGTTGTGGTCAGTTGGGGTGTGATTTGGTGTGGTGTGGTTTGGTATTCTGGTGTGGTGTAGTGTGGACACTCTTGTCTCTGGGATGAGACATTCGCATGCGCAACTTGTGAGGACTGATACACACTGCGTTGTAATGATCCGATATATATCGTAAATCTCTTCCCCGTTTGTGTTTGCATCATGTTTTCCACGAGACGTAAGGACAAAAAACCTGCTGGATTCACGGCCCAGATCCCACACAGAGAGGTTTGTTTGTTTCTTTGTTGCCGTTTGTTTTTGTTTGTTATGTTGTTTTTTACTCCCCTTTTCCAAAAAAAATAAAGCAGAGGTCTGGATGCTGCTAGTTTGGATGAAAGAAACAAACCCAGATCTGTGTTCACGATTCATCCGACCCAAGTAAAAATGCCATTGGCAACAAAAGAGCTGCATCCCGCCAAACACGTGTAGAGAAAGTCCACCTTGATGCACACCACACACGTATATGGTTCAGCCCTCTTCCCTCGCGCCCTGGCATGTGCGCACAAATTATCATGCATACCCATCATCCACACAAACATGAAGCAACTGACGTACGCCTTCAAAACCATACACACCCGGGCGACCCATGGATTAAGCGGCAGTCACTCGTGACGTCAATCACACGGCAGATCACTGCATACACGATGCTCGCTATGTCCATGACCCACGAAGGTCAAGTTCATTTCAGTTTGACTCATTAGTTGCCTGTCGGAACAGTGATGTAAACACAAGTCCATGGCAAGGGGGAGGGGCCGGAGAGGCAGTGGAAAAAAATTTCCAAACCTGCAAACGGTTGTTACTAGCAGGGCTGAAGGACAGGGTTTTTTTCCGATACAAATTTCTGGGCAAGTACAGTGATGTCGAAACTTTGACAGTGAATACCTTTAGTAAGAGGACGGAGCCAAACCATTTCCTCTGCCCACCTTCGAATTTGATCAACGCAAAGGCGCAACAACAACAAACTGCTGCACGCCTGCGCGGGTCACTCCAACTACGTTGAGTGCAGCCATCAATAAACAACAAAGACTCCGAACCCTGATTTACCGATCTGACTCCGTCATCAATTCTTCTACCGAAAAGAGCAGGGAAAAGGGATGCTTTTCTGTGAAACATCCAATTCTGCTCGTGAATATCAGACAGCGTTATGCCTACACAAACTCCAAGCTGTCGATCTACCAGGGAAAAAACCGACATGGAGATGGCCACACACACACACACATAATGAAGCTCCGTGAGCACAACCGATCTCCATGCGGTGTCATGAGCTTCCTCCAGTTCAAGAGACATGGTTACAACACGGTGTATTGTAAAAAGCAGCGGACAGCAGTTTGTAGACGGACTAAATGTCTACTGCAGAAAGGTACCTGCAAAACAGTGCTGCTTTGTGGCCAAAACGCCATCGGTTTCCAGGTTCCACGTTGAGAGTTAACCATTTTTACGTTCAGTCCGCTTAGGCAACTGCTCAGTACTATAGAGCAATAAGTGCCATTTGTCAAAACATTTCCGGGTTTAACGCTGCAATAACAGGCCTTCCCGCAGAAGACGGGAAGAAATCCGCGGTCCAGAGACACGATTTTAAGTATTTTTTCTTTTAAAGTGACGTGGAGACACAACTTTCAGGAAAATGCTTCAGAAGTTAACAGTGAATTCACTCAAAGGCAGGGACATAGCCATTACAGGTCTGAAAAGCTAGTTTGAGTTCACTTAATTAATGAAAACAACGGATTGTAGCCTTCGGTATTGTTAGACATTTCCAAATTGAAACAGCAACGAATGGAGCCTACAGAATGCCCGGCAGTTCGCTTGGTGACAGCTTCTTTCGCCGGTGGGGCTCTGCAGTCATGAAACAAGGGTTGTACACACACATGGGGGGGTTTCCATCGTGGTGCTGTCGAGTCAAGTCTGGTGGTGACACAATGACGTCTGCTAGGTAGCAGTTATATCCCTTGACGTCTCAATGGAATGCCCTGCTCGTGGGTGCACCCTATGTAAATAAAGCGCAGGCTTCCAAGGGCTATGCCAGTTGAGGGCAGAACTTCTCTGGGTCCCACTGGCACCTTCACGTGCATCCTTTTCTTGCCTTCCTTTTGACGGACTCTGGGGAATGACCATATGACGGAATGAAAGACCTACTGACCTCAAGGACAGTCTGAAACAACTGCAACTCCGGGTCTTCTTCAGACGGCATGTAAAACCATGTGGCGAAAGCTTGACTGTGTCTGGAGTTGTACTGTTTTTCACCTATCAGAGAAGCAGCAACGCGTGGGGCTGTAGGATGCATGCAGCAATTCACTTGATGGTGGCGTCTTTCCATCGAGGTGTCGTGTCCGATGGTCACACAAAGGCATCTGCCAAGGAGCAGTGATGTCCCTAGACGTCTTGATGGAACGCCCTGTGTGCGCCTACCCCTATGTGAACACACCCACCGGCTTCCAAGGGTGACTCAGGACTGCTCCAGGCTAGTTGGTTTCGGCAGCTGAGGACAGTACTTCTCTGGGTCCCGCTGGTACATTCGATCTCTTTTTCTTGATAGAATAAAGATCGACGGGAATGTTTTTTTTCTTCAAAAAGAAGCGAACCTACCAGTCAATAGAACGTTTATTTTCGACAGCAGAGGCCTACGGACTGGTGACAGCTTGTTTGTGATCAGCCGGTCTTCGAGTCTGAGATGGACAGATTTTGTGTCTTCCTTTTTAATTTTCTTTATCATCTTCCAGACTTCTTTGCTGCAAATTTTTGCAGTCAGCCTGGAGAAAAAAAAATCCTCAAGACTGATGATTACTCATTTTGTAGGTATGTCTACATCTTTGCTCGATATTGCTGATGGACTCGAATGCTGGCCGCTGGTCGCCTGTAATGTTTAGCCCGTGCACGTAGATAAAACTAAACCAGGACGTTTTCGACTTTTGATGTTTGACTGGAAGTTGCTGGAATGCCACTGTCAATCAGAACTTTGTCAGAGTTTCTGCACGATCAGGTCTTTTTAAACATCCTAAATAAATTCTTTGCAGATGACCATGGCAAGATTCCTGTTTATTTTATTGAAATTGAATTGCTTCGATACCCTAGTTACCTGCAGTCTTGAAATTTCAAAGCAACCGAAGATGATCATTTCCATGCAGATCGTAGCGAGCAAATCACTCTAGTCCTGGACAAACCAGGGATCGCAAACCGACAAATCTATGCATGAAAAACGTGCCAGTGGAAGAATGAAGGTGTGCTGAAGATCCGTCGTTCAGACGACACAGGTCTAGCTCAGAGAAAACAACCACAGAAGAAGACCCCAGGGCGAATACCTATTCTACCCAAAGGCTGAGAGCAGACGATGAAGTCTCCCAACAGCAACAAAGTTCGTGACCGTCCTTCGGTCAGGCCTGATTACCTCTTGCCGACTGGCTAACAGAAGTGGTGGCAACTATGGAGACCACACAGTTACTGCCATGTGGAATGTTACTCTTGCAGTTAGAGCTTGAAGACAGGCTATGGGATTGATATGGCTGAATAATAAATGACTAGCAGATGAGTAACACCCCCTCCCCAATCCCATTCCTTCCCCTCCCGCGCCCCACCCCCAGTACATCCGCGTGGACTGGTTTGCACTCGTAGAAGAGCACATTATAATCAGAAAAAGCGAAAAGTCTTCGGCTTGTGTGTTTGCTTCCCCTGAAGAGCTAGTACTACCGGCGGTAAGTCTCGATAGAGACGCTGCAGCTCCTTAAAATGTGAATGTGGACCCCGAGGGTTGCCGCACAGTGTAGCTGTGTCTGTGTTACATGGGGAGAAGAGACCGACAGCTCAGTGCATCCCCTAGTCTTCGTCCCCAATCTCCAAGGGTGTATACTGATTCTGGAGCTTCATTTCACCTTCCCTTCGACAGTTGCCACC
>JADBJO010031598.1:0-16586 GCA_016801955.1 Conus betulinus | reverse complement strand
AAAAACCCACGGGCCTGCATGTTCGTGGTGTGACCTTGAGAAGCCCTCTTCTGGTGACACTACAGCCGGGACAAGAGATGACCTTGTCCGGGACCATCTCTGGGTGTGTCCCTGCCGTGCATGGTGTGAAGGTGCTTCAGCGACCATCTGAACTGTTACCTCCTCCTGGTCTGGGTGTTTGTACTGACATTGACGCCGGAAACATCAAGGTGACATTGTGCAACAGGGGCAGACACAACATTACCCTGGATCACAGAACAGTGTTTGCAGAACTGTACTCGGCCACAGGGAACAACACCGACTTGGAGGCCTTAGTGGGTCCTAGTCTTGAGACAGAGGCGGACCATTGGGGACACTGAAGTCAACTGTCTGATCGATAGTGGCTCGCAAGTGAGCATCATGTCAGAGACATTCTACCAGACTAACCTGTCACATTTGCCACTGGAAGAACTGAATGCACACCTGAAAGTTGTGGGAGCGGGTGGAAGTGTTGTACCCTATTTGGGTTTTGTGCGTGTGTGTGTTTCCATGCCGAAGGATGTTGTGGGTGTGAGTGACAGTGTGAATGTGTTGATGTTGGTGTGTCCAGACACAGACCTTTCTCGAAGAGTACCCGTGATTCTGGGCACCAATGCCCTGAAGAATTTTGCTGAACTGTCCAAGAGATTAGTAGGATCACATTTTGATTTTGATAATTCTTTGCATGTGTGTCCTACTATTGCTTTCATGTATCAAGACTGTTCCTCTCCTGATGATGGGAAAGTGGGCTCGGCTAGAGTTCGTGGTTCACAGGTTTTAGTTTCCAGCTGGGGAGACTGTAGAAATAAAGTGCTGTGCCAAGGTGAACGTTCCCAGCACACGAGATTCAGTCTTGATTCAGGAACCCACTGAAACTCCCTTACCAGACGGTCTCAAGGTAGTGGGTTGCAGAGCTTCAGCTGACTGCCTCACAGATGTCAGGGTTGTGGTGATAAATGAATCTGACAGCATGATTCTGCTCAGGAAGAATCAGGTGGTAGCTGACATATTTGTTTTATCAGCATGAGTACGACATTAACAAGGTGGTGTCTGACCTTGGTCCTCATTCACCAGAAACCCATGCATACTCTGGTAGTGCTCATGCTGAGAACTCAGGTCAGGGAGAGAACATCAAGTTCAAGTTTGGTGAAGCAGAGACCACCCGCCCTGATTGGTGTAGGCACTTTGAAAGTAGGCTACAGTCAGTGAAAGCAGTTTTTGTGACAAGTGAGTTCGACATAGGTAGAGCAGAAACAGGTGATGTTTTTGACATGGAGATCACACCTGGTCCAGACATTAGGGAGAGAGCAAGACCTATACCCCCTAAGGACTTTGAAGAGTGTAGGCACACATTAAAGGGCTTTTAGATGCCAAGATAATCCGCCCTTCCAACTCCCCATTTGCTAGTCCCATAGTTCTAGTCAGGAAGAAGACCGGTGCACTTAGGATGTGCGTGGACTACCGGAAACTTAATGCTAGGACTGTCAAGGATAGCTATTCCATCCCAAAAATTGAAGACCTTCTGTTGACACTCAATGGGGCAAGGTTTTTTTACCACTCTAGACCTCTGTAAGGCTTATTACCAAGTCCCAATGACGGAGAGAGCATGCAAATACTCGGCCTTCATAACACCTTTCGGTTTGTTCGAGTGGGACCGACTCAGTCAGGGGTTAGCCAATGCCCCAGCATGTTTCCAAAGACTCATGGAGACGGTTTTTAGTGACATGAACCTGACTGAGCTGATCATCTTCTTGGACGACATCCTGATCCATGCTAAAACCCTTGAAGAGTTGGAAGAACGCACCATGAGGGTATTGCAGAGGTTGTGCAAGTACGGCTTAAAGCTAGACCCTGAGAAATGCATCTTTGGGGCAACACAAGTCAGGCACTTGGGCTACATCATATCAGAGGGCACCATCCGCCCTGACCCAGACAAAGTAGCTGCTGTTAGGAATTGGCCTAGACCCAAAACCGTGAAGGACGTGAAGAGTTTCATCGGATTGCCGGTTTCTACCGGCGTTTTATTCCAAATTTCTCTTCGATTGCAAGACCCCTGAATGACCTGACGATAGGTTACACTCCGGGTAACCGTTCCAAATCTGGAAAGAAACAAGGCCAGCTCACTCTGTCCTCTTCTGTTTCCTTGTCCTGGGGAGAAGCACAGGAAGGCTCCTTTAGATCACTGATTTCTGCACTTACCAGTGACTTAGTTCTAGGTATTGCTGATCGTTCCAAACCTTTTGTTGTTCATTGCGATGCTAGTGGTGTGGGATTAGGTGCTGTTCTTTACCAAGAGTTTGCGGGCAAAAGCAAGGTCATTGCTTATGCTAGTCGAGGGCTGAACAAGTCTGAGCAAAATTACCCAGCTCACAAGCGCGAGTTCCTTGCATTGAAATGGGCATTGTGCGATAAGTTCAGGGACTATCTTTTGGGCACCAAGGTCACAGTTGTTACAGATAACAATCCCCTCTGCTACATCTTGAAGAATGCAAAACTAGATGCTACAAGTCATAGGTGGCTCTCTTCACTTTCCATGTTTGACTTTGAGCTTAGGTATAAAAAGGGACTGACTCACACCGATGCAGATGCTTTGTCAAGGTTACCCCAAAGTGACCCATATGTTGATGATAACTACAGGAAGTCCTAGATGAAATAGCCTTCTTAGTGGAAAAGGCCAAGTCTTTTGACAAAGATCAGTCGGAAAACTTCACTTTTGTTGCCTCAGATTCAGTACAAGCCATATTACAGTCTCATCATATTCCTTCCTTGAGAGGCTCAGTCTTCAACAACAGTTCTCCAGAAGTTAGTCAGGAAGGAGAGGGATTTTCAGTTAAGACAGATGATTTCCCTGCTGTCGAGCAGTTGATGACTGACCCCAACCTAATCCGGATGGTATACTTGACCCAAAGGTTGAGCACGAGTCCATCAACACGGTTCGAGACTGGAGAAAAGTTTCAACTAGCAGACAAACATCTCTCTTATGTTATCAAGTGTTTGGAACGGGGCAAAGATATTGGAAGCTTCAGAGCTAAATAGTCCAGATCTAAGAGCTTATGCAAGGGATCAAAAGAAGCTTGTTTTAAAGCAAGGTGTTTTTGTACAGGAAAGTGATGTGGATGACCAAGACAGTCATTTTCAGTTAATTCTCCCTTTGCCCTACAGGGAAGCTGCCCTGAGAGGTGTGCATGAGGATCTATTTCACACCCATTTTGAAGATGGCATAGCACAGTTGAGGATGAGGTTCTTTTGGCCCCGAATGGCCAGGGATCTTGAGCAGAAGATAAAGACCTGTTCTCGCTGCATCAGGAAAGGTGCCAAGTGTCAGAAAGCCCCAATGACTTCCATCGTGACCACGTATCCTTTGGAACTTCTTTCTATAGACTTTCTCACCATTGAGATCAATGGTCAAAAACAGAACATACTTGTCATGATGGATCATTTCACCAAATTTGGACATGCTGTTGTACAAGGGATCAGAGCGCCAAAACTGTGGCCAGGACGCTGTGGAAGGAGTTCTTCATGATCTATGGTTTTCCCAGCGTATCTTATCTGACCAGGGTAGGGATTTTGAATCCAAGCTGGTGAAGGAGTTGTGTCAGGTAGCTGGAATAGAAAAGTGTAGGACCACGCCTTACCATCCATCTGGCAACCCAGTAGAAAGGTGGAACAGAACCTTGTTAGGCATGCTAAGAAGAAGTTTAGAGGATGCTCAAAAAATAGATCTGAGAAAGACCCTTCCAGAAGTTGTGCATGCGTACAACTGCTGCATTCATCAAAGTACAGGCCACTCCCCATACTTTTTGTTTTTTGGTCGCCATCCCAAGTTACCCATTGACCTTGCCTTTGGCATCAATACCTGCCCCAAAGGACAAGGGACACCTTCACAGTATATCAAAGGGCTTAAGCAAAGGCTAGCCTCTGCTTATCAGAAGGCCTCCGACAACATGGCCAGAACAAACTCTAAGAACAAGGCTCGGTATGATACTTCCGCAAGAGCAGCCGAGCTGAACACTGGAGACCGGGTGTTAGTTCGCAAGCTGGGACCAAGACTTGATTCAAAGTTGAGTGATTGGTGGGAAAATTCAGTGTACATTGTGCAAGCAAAGCGGGAGGGTTTGCCAGTATATACTGTCCAAGATGAAGCAGGAACGGGACCCAAGAGAACACTCCATAGGAATTATTTATTGCCCATTGGCATGATTGATCTACCAGCTAGGGGCACTGTTCGGGAAACCACACAGGTTAGACCCAAATCATACCCCCGTACTATCACTACACTAAAAACCCTGATCATGTTTCCGAGGAGGCTGATGATTTCCAAGAGTATATCATTGAAGTTACACCAACAGCCTCCTCTAGAAGTAAACTGAGGGCTGATGCTGTAGAGTTTCTCCCTGAGTCTGTTGTCAGTCAGGTCACGATCACCTACCAGTTGAGAATGTGGTAGAGGATGATAGGGACCAGGAGCAGTTTGATCGTTCTGATGCGAGTCTGGTTGCAGACCAGCAGACTGGACAATCTGGAAAGGACGCATCAAAAGAAGGTGGCTCATCCTCAGAAGATTTGAAAAATGTTTCACAAATGGAAGTTTCTTCCAATTCGGAGGATTTCAGAGGGTGATAGCAATGCCGAGGAAAATCCAACCCCTACTCCTGCCCCGAGAAGATCTCTCAGGGAACGGAAGGCTGTAGACAGATTGAACTTGACCCATGTCGCCGAAGTAGGGAGTACATTAGGGAGGGATCTAGTTTACAAGGTCCAACAGTACCTGAACAAGCTGGTCAATGACCCTCTTGAGCCTCAGCGTGTTGTGGCAATTGAGCAAGTGCTCAGTGTCCTTGTCACAATGTAAGTGAATTACTCTATGTATGGTTTGACTTGCTAAATTGCAATCTAGTCCAATATCTGTCTAACTGCAATATTTGGGGCATTTTTATTTTTGTCATTGGATGGTACCTTGTTGGAGGACTTAAAGGTCTTTTCACCTTTTACCTTATTTGTTGAGTTATAGTGAGTGGCCGTTAGCAGATTTTATTTTCTTTGCATGCATTTTTTCTCATTAAAATGTTGCTGGTAAACTTTTTTTTTTTTTAGGAGGGGTGACTGTAACCTGCCTGACACAGTCAGGTTAATAGTAATTTAATTAGTTTAATAGAGTATATAGTGTTCTATTTACTGCCATTTATTTATGTGGTATTTAGGAGTTTTAGAATATTTTGATGGTTATTTTGTTGTTCACTGTGTTATTTCGTTGTTCACTGTTATTTCTGTAAGATTTGGGTAACAAGACCTTTTCACTTCATTCTCATGTGTGAGTGAGTCAGCAAGTCAGTTTGTTGGCAGGAAAGAACCTTGGTGCTAAATCAGGTTAGTTAACATGGTTAGATGATATATATGTGGGAATAATGCTTTGTGGTATTATTTTCTTGATTTAATGATTTTATTTTACTGCATTTGGTATGATGACTTAGATTTGAGTGGATTCTGTTTGTGCTTGTATTATTTTCCATAAGCATGGGCAACATGTGTTGGTAAACACACTTTAGAGTCAAAACTGGTAATTCAGGTTTAGTGAGCTAAGTTTAGCTTTGGAGATGAAGTAAATTTTTTTGTGAACATATTCATGGTATAGATCAGATACAAAAAATATGTTGGGAACTATTCTGACAATTTTCTTAGTTGGATTAAGTGGTTGATAATTGATAAAACCCACATGGTCAAAACTGCCTTCTTATTTCCAGGGTCTGCCCCTAATTATTACCAGTACTTTTTCTGAAGCCATATTTTGCTATTGCTGAATTAAAATTGGTTTATACAAGTTTCAGGTTAGGAATACAATATTTAATTTGAATATATTGTATGTGAATTTTAAGTTAAAATTTACTACTGGCATAAGCATAATTATGTAGAATTTATTATGTAGAGTACATTGAGTGCAAAATTATTAGTTGTTTCACATTTTTAAACAATTTAGCCTTATATCAGAGAAGTTTATTTGTCATCTGAACTAAACAGTGATGGCCTTGATATGACCATTGGAGGTCTGATGGGCTATGAGCTTGGTGATTAAATTGATGGTATATATGCTTCTGGAAACCCTTACACATGTTCCTGGTTTCCAAAGTCCTTGAAGTGGAGACATGGAATTAGTATAATCTCAGCTTGCTTTATGTAATGGTTGCTCATGTGTTCAGTTTATTACTTTCTATAGTGTGCTTATTTTTATTTCATAAGTCTTGATGTAATTGCCTCTGATTTGAGTTTTTGCATGAAGGTAGGATGTGGCTGCTTAAGTAGTCAGATGGAGCTGCAACGTGAACCACTCGTTAGGTGGGGAGGAATGTTTTCCTGCTGGTCTAGTAAGGAATGTCCGCAAGAGTCCTTGCATATGAAAATTATAATTATTGCGTTTTGTTCTCATTAACTGTTGTAGTTAATAATTCAGTGTTTAAAGTCAGTGTTATAAGCAGATAATATCAGTAAGCTCAAAGGCAATAACTGATGTTTTTGCGATAAACTTGAAGGTATGTTGGACCGATGTCAGATGGCAGATGTGATGTATACGTATTTCGGTGTTTAAGGTTTCAAACCTTCAAGCACAGAAGTATTGTTTGCCAACTAACCACACTTGGGTATAGTTGTGGGCTTGCCAAAAATCATTCAGTTTGGCCAAGATGTGTGTAGTCCGCTGAATTTCATTTTTGACAATTGGGTCTGATCACAGTGCACTGACACCATCTACTTTGTTATGATGAATATTGTTTTGGTCATAAAATAATGATCCTGCCAGGGAATCTGATTTGAATGTATGTCCATCTGCTCGTTTTCTTTTCAATGTCCAATTGAGAAGTCATTATAATTAAGAATTTGTTGTGCTATGCTCTAGGTTTTTGTTCTTTATATTTTGGTTTGATGACATGTTTATTCTTGTTTTCTATCCTCTGTTTCAGTGCCACCTTTTTCTGCCTTGTTCTATCGTCTGTTGTTTTTTCTTTGTACCTGATCCTCTAAATCATTATATTCTAACCGACAGTTCTGGCATTGTTTGGAGTTGAGGTTAGTGGCATCTGATTTAACAAACAAAATTTATTTCCAGAGTTTGCTGTATGAACAATAAAGGTCAACTAGAAAGGTTTTTGGATTTTGTTTTCTTTGGGTAAAAATTGTGAACCTGGGTTACAAAAATGGGGGCTCGTCCGGGATCTGTAAGTTTGTTTTAATAATTGGTAGGCATCGATTTTCAAGAGATAATTGATTTTTTGTTGAGGAAAATATTTTCATTGGGGAGATATTCTTAAAGCCAAACATGTCAGAAACAGGAGGTGGTGTGGATAGAAGCAATGGAGAGGTGAATGGTGCAGAGGGAGAAGCAGGGACTGGTGGGAATGGCAGTGCCCACTGGTGGGGGGCTGACCTTGCTGCCCTGCTGAGAAGGCTAGGACAGCTCGAGGAACTACAGATGGAAAATGCCCAACTGAGGGAGCGATTAGCCAAGCAGACAGCATCACCAGCACCCGTGACAGTGCATGTCAAGGCACCAACACCTGCGCCTCGACTTGGTGTATTCACTGGATTGAAGCCGAAAGGCGGATCTGAGGTGCCGTTTACTGAGTGGCTTGAGAGAGTCACTCAGTATCTCCAGGAGGCTACAGATGAAGAAGAGGCCTGCCGTAGAGTAAAAGCAAGTTTAAGGGACATCGCAAGCGTCCAAGTAAAGAACTGCACTACTGGAGAAGATGTAGTGAATTCCCTGAAGGCCGTATATGGGAATCTTGGCACCCCAGAAGACCTTTATGCCAAATTTGTCAAACTTCACATGGACAAGAAGGAAACTCCATCTGACTTCTTCAGCCGTGTGTGGTCAACCTTCTCGGAGCTGAATAAAGCTGAAAAATTCACCACTGAGGAGGCAAACATGAAGGTGTACCATACGTTCATGTCCAACATTTCCAGTTCTGACCGCCTATTGACCATGGAAATCCGGGGTCATTTTGGGACTCCAGGCGTCGCTTCTCCTGATCCAGCCAAGGTTCTGAGACGCCTGAGAGAGCTTAGCGAAGGAGCAAGCAACCCAAGCTCCCCCCCCCAAAACCATTCCAGTTGCTGCCATGGCTACAGCAGAAATCGACTATGAAAGACTGGCAAGCATGGTTGCTGAGAAGATGATGGCCAGCCAAAAGCAGGTCCACCCACCTGCTCAGGAAAGTCCATCTCCACGTGCTCCCAGAGGGCCCTGCTACAGATGTGGTGAAGTGGGCACACACTACAGGCGTAACTGCAAAAAACCCACCCAACCCAGCAAGGGTGGCCCAGGCGAAGAGGGAATCGGCGGCCGTTAAACGGCCAGCAGTTGCCGACGATGGGGGGTCGGTAACTGTAACCTCACCATCAACCCCATCCCCTCATCATCTTCACACCCTGAACACCGCCATGAATTGCATTGAACAGGGCCTGCATGTTCGTGGTGTGACCTTGAGAAGCCCTCTTCTGGTGACACTACAGCCGGGACAAGAGATGACCTTGTCCGGGACCATCTCTGGGTGTGTGTCCCTGCCGTGCATGGTGTGAAGGTGCTTCAGCGACCATCTGAACTGTTACCTCCTGGTCTGGGTGTTTGTACTGACATTGACGCCGGAAACATCAAGGTGACATTGTGCAACAGGGGCAGACACAACATTACCCTGGATCACAGAACAGTGTTTGCAGAACTGTACTCGGCCACAGGGAACAACACCGACTTGGAGGCCTTAGTGGGTCCTAGTCTTGAGACAGAGGCGACCATTGGGGACACTGAAGTCAACTGTCTGATCGATAGTGGCTCGCAAGTGAGCATCATGTCAGAGACATTCTACCAGACTAACCTGTCACATTTGCCACTGGAAGAACTGAATGCACACCTGAAAGTTGTGGGAGCGGGTGGAAGTGTTGTACCCTATTTGGGTTTTGTGCGTGTGTGTGTTTCCATGCCGAAGGATGTTGTGGGTGTGAGTGACAGTGTGAATGTGTTGATGTTGGTGTGTCCAGACACAGACCTTTCTCGAAGAGTACCCGTGATTCTGGGCACCAATGCCCTGAAGAATTTTGCTGAACTGTCCAAGAGATTAGTTAGTAGATCACATTTTGATTTTGATAATTCTTTGCATGTGTGTCCTACTATTGCTTTCATGTATCAAGACTGTTCCTCTCCTGATGATGGGAAAGTGGGCTCGGCTAGAGTTCGTGGTTCACAGGTTTTAGTTCCAGCTGGGGAGACTGTAGAAATAAAGTGCTGTGCCCAAGGTGAACGTTCCCAGCACACGAGATTCAGTCTTGATTCAGGAACCCACTGAAACTCCCTTACCAGACGGTCTCAAGGTAGTGGGTTGCAGAGCTTCAGCTGACTGCCTCACAGATGTCAGGGTTGTGGTGATAAATGAATCTGACAGCATGATTCTGCTCAGGAAGAATCAGGTGGTAGCTGACATATTTGTTTATCAGCATGAGTACGACATTAACAAGGTGGTGTCTGACCTTGGTCCTCATTCACCAGAAACCCATGCATACTCTGGTAGTGCTCATGCTGAGAACTCAGGTCAGGGAGAGAACATCAAGTTCAAGTTTGGTGAAGCAGAGACCACCCGCCCTGATTGGTGTAGGCACTTTGAAAGTAGGCTACAGTCAGTGAAAGCAGTTTTTGTGACAAGTGAGTTCGACATAGGTAGAGCAGAAACAGGTGATGTTTTTGACATGGAGATCACACCTGGTCCAGACATTAGGGAGAGAGCAAGACCTATACCCCCTAAGGACTTTGAAGAGTGTAGGCAACACATTAAAGGGCTTTTAGATGCCAAGATAATCCGCCTTCCAACTCCCCATTTGCTAGTCCCATAGTTCTAGTCAGGAAGAAGACCGGTGCACTTAGGATGTGCGTGGACTACCGGAAACTTAATGCTAGGACTGTCAAGGATAGCTATTCCATCCCAAAAATTGAAGACCTTCTGTTGACACTCAACGGGGCAAGATATTGGAAGCTCAGAGCTAAATAGTCCAGATCTAAGAGCTTATGCAAGGGATCAAAAGAAGCTTGTTTTAAAGCAAGGTGTTTTGTACAGGAAAGTTGATGTGGATGACCAAGACAGTCAGTCATTTTCAGTTAATTCTCCCTTTGCCCTACAGGGAAGCTGCCCTGAGAGGTGTGCATGAGGATCTATTTCACACCATTTTGAAGATGGCATAGCACAGTTGAGGATGAGGTTCTTTTGGCCCCGAATGGCCAGGGATCTTGAGCAGAAGATAAAGACCTGTTCTCGCTGCATCAGGAAAGGTGCCAAGTGTCAGAAAGCCCCAATGACTTCCATCGTGACCACGTATCCTTTGGAACTTCTTTCTATAGACTTTCTCACCATTGAGATCAATGGTCAAAAACAGAACATACTTGTCATGATGGATCATTTCACCAAATTTGGACATGCTGTTTGTACAAGGGATCAGAGCGCCAAAACTGTGGCCAGGACGCTGTGGAAGGAGTTCTTCATGATCTATGGTTTTCCCAGGCGTATCTTATCTGACCAGGGTAGGGATTTTGAATCCAAGCTGGTGAAGGAGTTGTGTCAGGTAGCTGGAATAGAAAAGTGTAGGACCACGCCTTACCATCCATCTGGCAACCCAGTAGAAAGGTGGAACAGAACCTTGTTAGGCATGCTAAGAAGTTTAGAGGATGCTCAAAAAATAGATCTGAGAAAGACCCTTCCAGAAGTTGTGCATGCGTACAACTGCTGCATTCATCAAAGTACAGGCCACTCCCCATACTTTTTGTTTTTTGGTCGCCATCCCAAGTTACCCATTGACCTTGCCTTTGGCATCAATACCTGCCCCCAAAGGACAAGGGACACCTTCACAGTATATCAAAGGGCTTAAGCAAAGGCTAGCCTCTGCTTATCAGAAGGCCTCCGACAACATGGCCAGAACAAACTCTAAGAACAAGGCTCGGTATGATACTTCCGCAAGAGCAGCCGAGCTGAACACTGGAGACCGGGTGTTAGTTCGCAAGCTGGGACCAAGACTTGATTCAAAGTTGAGTGATTGGTGGGAAAATTCAGTGTACATTGTGCAAGCAAAGCGGGAGGGTTTGCCAGTATACACTGTCCAAGATGAAGCAGGAACGGGACCTAAGAGAACACTCCATAGGAATTATTTATTGCCCATTGGCATGATTGATCTACCAGCTAGGGGCACTGTTCGGGAAACCACACAGGTTAGACCCAAATCATACCCCCGTACTATCACTAAAAACCCTGATCATGTTTCCGAGGAGGCTGATGATTTCCAAGAGTATATCATTGAAGTTACACCAACAGCCTCCTCTAGAAGTAAACTGAGGGCTGATGCTGTAGAGTTTCTCCCTGAGTCTGTTGTCAGTCAGGGTCACGATCACCTACCAGTTGAGAATGTGGTAGAGGATGATAGGGACCAGGAGCAGTTTGATCGTTCTGATGCGAGTCTGGTTGCAGACCAGCAGACTGGACAATCTGGAAAGGACGCATCAAAAGAAGGTGGCTCATCCTCAGAAGATTTGAAAAATGTTTCACAAATGGAAGTTTCTTCCAATTCGGAGGATTCAGAGGGTGATAGCAATGCCGAGGAAAATCCAACCCCTACTCCTGCCCCGAGAAGATCTCTCAGGGAATGGAAGGCTGTAGACAGATTGAACTTGACCCATGTCGCCGAAGTAGGGAGTACATTAGGGAGGGATCTAGTTTACAAGGTCCAACAGTACCTGAACAAGCTGGTCAATGACCCTCTTGAGCCTCAGCGTGTTGTGGCAATTGAGCAAGTGCTCAGTGTCCTTGTCACAATGTAAGTGAATTACTCTATGTATGGTTGACTTGCTAAATTGCAATCTAGTCCAATATCTGTCTAACTGCAATATTTTGGGCATTTTTATTTTTGTCATTGGATGGTACCTTGTTGGAGGACTTAAAGGTCTTTTCACCTTTTACCTTATTTGTTGAGTTATAGTGAGTGGCCGTTAGCAGATTTTATTTTCTTTGCATGCATTTTTTTTCTCATTAAAATGTTGCTGGTAAACTTTTTTTTTTAGGAGGGGTGACTGTAACCTGCCTGACACAGTCAGGTTATAGTAATTTAATTAGTTTTAATAGAGTATGTAGTGTTCTATTTACTGCCATTTATTTATGTGGTATTTTAGGAGTTTAGAATATTTTGATGGTTTATTTTGTTGTTCACTGTGTTATTTCGTTGTTCACTGTTATTTCTGTAAGATTTGGGTAACAAGACCTTTTCACTTCATTCTCATGTGTGAGTGAGTCAGCAAGTCAGTTGTTGTTGGCAGGAAAGAACCTTGGTGCTAAATCAGGTTAGTTAACATGGTTAGATGATATATATGTGGGAATAATGCTTTGTGGTATTATTTTCTTGATTTAATGATTTTATTTTACTGCATTTGGTATGATGACTTAGATTTGAGTGGATTCTGTTTGTGCTTGTATTATTTTCCATAAGCATGGGCAACATGTGTTGGTAAACACCACTTTAGAGTCAAAACTGGTAATTCAGGTTTAGTGAGCTAAGTTTAGCTTTGGAGATGAAGTAAATTTTTTGTGAACATATTCATGGTATAGATCAGATACAAAAAATATGTTGGGAACTATTCTGACAATTTTCTTAGTTGGATTAAGTGGTTGATAATTGATAAAACCACATGGTCAAAACTGCCTTCTTATTTCCAGGGTCTGCCCCTAATTATTACCAGTACTTTTTCTGAAGCCATATTTTGCTATTGCTGAATTAAAATTGGTTTATACAAGTTTCAGGTTAGGAATACAATATTTCATTTGAATATATTGTATGTGAATTTTAAGTTAAAATTTACTACTGGCATAAGCATAATTATGTAGAATTTATTATGTAGAGTACATTGAGTGCAAAATTATTAGTTGTTTTCACATTTTAAAACAATTGAGCCTTATATCAGAGAAGTTTATTTGTCATCTGAACTAAACAGTGATGGCCTTGATATGACCATTGGAGGTCTGATGGGCTATGAGCTTGGTGATTAAATTGATGGTATATATGCTTCTGGAAACCCTTACACATGTTCCTGGTTTCCAAAGTCCTTGAAGTGGAGACATGGAATTAGTATAATCTCAGCTTGCTTTATGTAATGGTTGCTCATGTGTTCAGTTTATTACTTTCTATAGTGTGCTTATTTTTATTTCATAAGTCTTGATGTAATTGCCTCTGATTTGAGTTTTTGCATGATAGGTAGGATGTGGCTGCTTAAGTAGTCAGATGGAGCTGCAACGTGAACCCACTCGTTAGGTGGGGAGGAATGTTTTCCTGCTGGTCTAGTAAGGATGTCCGCAAGAGTCCTTGCATATGAAAATTATAATTATTGCGTTTTGTTCTCATTAACTGTTGTAGTTAATAATTCAGTGTTTAAAGTCAGTGTTATAAGCAGATAATATCAGTAAGCTCAAAGGCAATAACTGATGTTTTTGCGATAAACTTGAAGGTATGTTGGACCGATGTCAGATGGCAGATGTGATGTATACGTATTTCGGTGTTTAAGGTTTCAAACCTTCAAGCACAGAAGTATTGTTTGCCAACTAACCACACTTGGGTATAGTTTGGGCTTGCCAAAAATCATTCAGTTTGGCCAAGATGTGTGTAGTCCGCTGAATTCAATTTTGACAATTGGGTCTGATCACAGTGCACTGACACCATCTACTTTGTTATGATGAATATTTTTTGGTCATAAAATAATGATCCTGCCAGGGAAATCTGATTTGAATGTATGTCCATCTGCTCGTTTCTTTTCAATGTCCAATTGAGAAGTCATTATAATTAAGAATTTGTTGTGCTATGCTCTAGGTTTTGTTTCTTTATATTTTTGGTTGATGACATGTTTATTCTTGTTTTCTATCCTCTGTTTCAGTGCCACCTTTTCTGCCTTGTTCTATCGTCTGTTGTTTTTCTTTTGTACCTGATCCTCTAAATCATTATATTCTAACCGACAGTTCTGGCATTGTTTGGAGTTGAGGTTAGTGGCATCTGATTTACAAACAAAAAATTATTTCCAGAGTTTGCTGTATGAACAATAAAGGTCAACTAGAAAGGTTTTTGGATTTTGTTTTCTTTGGGTAAAAATTGTGAACCTGGGTTACAAAAATGGGGGCTCGTAGGGCTGTTGGTGTAAAGTTTCTCCCTGGGTCTGTTGTCAGTCAGGGCCATGATCACCAACCAGTTGAGAATGTGGTAGAGGATGATAGGGACCAGGAGCAGTTTGATCGTTCTGATGCGAGTCTGGTTGCAGACCAGCAGACTGAACAATCTGGAAAGGACGCATCAAAAGAAGGTGGCTCATCCTCAGGAGATTTGAAAAATGTTTCACAATCGGAAGTTTCTTCCAATTCGGAGGATTCAGAGGGTGATAGCAATGCAGAGGAAAATCCAACCCCTACTCCTGCCCCGAGAAGGTCTCTCAGGGAACGGAAGGCTGTAGACAGATTGAACTTGACCCATGTCGCCGAAGTAGGGAGTACATTAGGGAGGGATCTAGTTTACAAGGTCCAACAGTACCTGAACAAGCTAGTCAATGACCCTCTTGAGCCTCAGCGTGTTGTGGCAATTGAGCAAGTGCTCAGTGTCCTTGTCACAATGTAAGTGAATTACTCTATGTATGGTTGACTTGCTAAATTGCAATCTAGTCCAATATCTGTCTAACTGCAATATTTTGGGCATTTTTATTTTTTTGTCATTGGATGGTACCTTGTTGGAGGACTTAAAGGTCTTTTCACCTTTTACCTTATTTGTTGAGTTATAGTGAGTGGCCGTTAGCAGATTTTATTTTCTTTGCATGCATTTTTTCTCATTAAAATGTTGCTGGTAAACATTTTTTTTTTAGGAGGGGGGGTGACTGTAACCTGCCTGACACAGTCAGGTTAATAGTAATTTAATTAGTTTTAATAGAGTATATAGTGTTCTATTTACTGTCATTTATTTATGTGGTATTTAGGAGTTTTAGAATATTTTGATGATGGTTATTTTGTTGTTCACTGTGTTATTTCGTTGTTCACTGTTATTTCTGTTAGATTTGGGTAACAAGACCTTTCACTTCATTCTCATTGTGTAAGTGAGACAGCAAGTCAGTTGTTGGCAGGAAAGAACCTTGGTGCTAAATCAGGTTAGTCAACATGACTAGATGATATATGTGTGGGAATAATGCTTTGTGGTATTATTTTCTTGATTTAATGATTTTATTTTACTGCATTTGGTATGATGACTTAGATTTGAGTGGATTTCTGTTTGTGCTTGTATTATTTCCCATAAGCATGGGCAACATGTGTTGGTAAACACACTTTAGAGTCAAAACTGGTAATTCAGGTTTAGTGAGCTAAGTTTAGCTTTGGAGATGAAGTAAATTTTTTGTGAACATATTCATGGTATAGATCAGATACAAAAATATGTTGGGAACTATTCTGACAATTTTCTTAGTTGGATTAAGTGGTTGATAATTGATAAAACCACATGGTCAAAACTGCCTTCTTCTTATCTCCAGGGTCTGCCCCTAATTATTACCAGTACTTTTTCTGAAGCCATATTTTGCTATTGCTGAATTAAAATTGGTTTATACAAGTTTCAGGTTAGGAATACAATATTTAATTTGAATATATTGTATGTGAATTTTAAGTTAAAATTTACTACTGGCATAAGCATGATTATGTAGAATTTATTATGTAGAGTACATTGAGTGCAAAATTATTAGTTGTTTCACATTTTAAAACAATTTAGCCTTATATCAGAGAAGTTTATTTGTCATCTGAACTAAACAGTGATGGCCTTGATATGACCATTGGAGGTCTGATGGGCTGTGAGCTTGGCGATTAAATTGATGGTATATATGCTTCTGGAAACCCTTACACATGTTCCTGGTTTCCAAAGTCCTTGAAGTGGAGACATGGAATTAGTATAATCTCAGCCTGCTTTATGTAATGGTTGCTCATGTGTTCAGTTTATTACTTTCTATAGTGTGCTTATTTTTATTTCATAAGTCTTGATGTTATTGCCTCTGATTTGAGTTTTTGCATGAAGGTAGGATGTGACTGCTCAAGTAGTCAGATGGAGCTACAACGTGAACCCACTCGTTAGGTGGGGAGGGATGTTTTCCTGCTGGTCTAGTAAGGAATGTCCGCAAGAGTCCTTGCATATGAAAATTATAATTATTGCGTTTTGTTCTCATTAACTGTTGTAGTTAATAAGAACAAAACGCAATAATTATAATTTTCATATGCAAGGACTCTTGCGGACATTCCTTACTAGACCAGCAGGAAAACATCCCTCCCCACCTAACGAGTGGGTTCACGTTGTAGCTCCATCTGACTACTTGAGCAGTCACATCCTACCTTCATGCAAAAACTCAAATCAGAGGCAATAACATCAAGACTTATGAAATAAAAATAAGCACACTATAGAAAGTAATAAAACTGAACACATGAGCAAACCATTACATAAAGCAGGCTGAGATTATACTAATTCCATGTCTCCACTTCAAGGACTTTGGAAACCAG
>JADBJO010031597.1:10000-16587 GCA_016801955.1 Conus betulinus | reverse complement strand
AAGCGGTTTGTAACCACAAATCACGAAGAAGAGTTTGCCTTAACTGAAAGGGCTTTATGCAAATACAATGCTAATTTACGTACTATTTCTTTCATCTTTCGATGACATTAAGTAGACAAAATCGAAATAAACATGGATTCATATAGAATTTTGCTGGAATACATTTCACTCGTAGATCAGTCAAAACAGAACATGTTAGAACAAAATGAAGCTCGTCCTCATTAGACTCCTTACACAATGGACACACTAACTCATTACCATATATAGTTTTAAAAGCGATACACCTGTGCATTAATTTCAGATATGCCAAATCTAAATTTAGTGCCCAAGAAACCGCAAATATTATATCCAAATCAAAATGAAAAAGATATGCCTTCACCAGATGGCCAGAGAGAGAGAGAGAGAGAGAGAGAGAGAGAGAGAGAGGAGAGAGAGAGAGAGAGAGAGATTCATCGATCTTTAATACGCAAGGATGAAGATTTAGAGGCCAAGCCTAGTCTTACAAATCTCCAAAAGGATAGGGAAAATGCTACATCTTCTGAGGGCAGCTACTGATGTTAGTCATCATTGTAATACAAAAGATGTGTAGTATAGTATAGTAGTAGTAGTAGTAGTAGTACTTTCAGTTTACATCTTTTTCGCAAAATTGTGTGATATTAGACGAGAGAAAGAGAGAGAGAGAGAGAGAGAGAGAGAGAGAGAGAGAGGAGAGAGAGAGAGAGAGAGAGAGAGAGTATGTGTGTGAAGCATAAGTGTGTGGAAGTGCACACATTATAGTAAATATCTAACAGGACTACATATTAAACAAAAGGTAACTTGAAAGCAAAATCAATATCAGAAGAAAAAAACAACATAGGTCACTGTCATGCCTAATAAACATGGTAAGTATGCCTTAAGAGTCACACAATCAAATAAAACGTGGGGCTCTCGACAGTTTTGCCTTACCACATATGCATTTTGTTCCTGCACTATATTTCGTTCTGAATGCGTCGAGTTTCAGTCTATAAATACTGAAACAAAGTTTCTGTACTGATACATATCACGAACCTGCAGGTGTTCAATGTCTTCAACCTGATCAAAGCTGAGAACATGGCTATTTTGAGCATTAACCCGCAAATAAGCTGTCAGCGAATTCACTGCCCAAAATTCCACAGTGTGAAAGAACCCAGAAAAAAAAGTCAAACGTCCCCTTTGCACATCAGAATATGAATTAAATATCATATTTCCTTTAAAATAAAGTTTTCAGAATTAGAACTGAAAAAACGTGATAGATTGTAGTACTGACATTGGGTCGACACATAAAAATACTTGCAAGATGATTGCGGTATATCAATTAAATATGTCAAAGCCATTAGTATGGCTATCTTTTCTGCAACTAAGATAGATCGATTTTGCCCTATTGGATATGCTTTATTTACTTTAAGTGATGGAATAACAAAAGAAGATCCAGCGTCTTTGCTCTTTGTCAATGATCCATCAGTATATACCTCAGGATGGTTAGCATACTTGCTTTGCATATGAATCTTTGCTGAATATGACAAGATATGCGGATGATCAGCTTTTTTGTTAGCATCAGTGTGATTAAGGTCAAATTTCTCCCTGTTTCTTTCCCAGCTTGGGATTGGATCAGTATGAGAAATCTTTGCCAAAGAGTCGGGGGTCAAATCAGTTTTCTGCAACAAATGGGCAGAGAGTACGAGCCAATAGTAGAGACAAGAAGGAAATGTTTTTTGCTCGTTTGGGGTAATCAGTAGATGCATTTTAAAGAGATATATGTTTCATTTACACCTTTCATAGCTGTACACTTCACAACATATTTTGCCAAAGTGAGTGTTCTGTATTCGTTTATAGGCAAACATCAATTTCCGAATATGTCCCTACTATAGAAGCATGTACAAGGAGGGATTCCTAAGCATAATTTAAAAGCCTTGCTATCAACATTTTGCAGTTTTTCCAACAAATATTTAGGAGCACAAAAGAAAGCTTCTTGGGCATACGATAGCTTAGACCAAACGAGTAATATTGCCAGATGTTTCAATGTTTTTACATACTGGCACCAGCTTTGCTTGCTTAAGATTTTCAAAAAAGAATTCACACTTTTCCTAGCCTGGTTTAAGAGATAATCAATGTGAACTTTCCATGTCAATTTAGATGTGAAGTAAACTCCTAAGAATTTTACTGAGTGTACATACTGAAGTGTTATTCCATCAAGTATAAAAGACGGCAGATCAACAGGATCATCACCATTATTGAATAACACTATATACGTTTTTTCATGGGAAAGTTTCAGTCCATTTTCAAACAAGTACTTACTAAGATTCTTTAGCTCTGCCTGATACATTTTTTTGTAATAGTTGGTTGATCTTTTCGGCGTGTTTTTTTTTTTCTTGGATTAGCAGTTATCCACACACACAGATCATCAGCATACTGCACAACGGTAGCGTTTTTAGTTACGTGCTTTGGGAGATCGTGTGACAAATTATTAAATAAAATCGAAGCAATTACAGAACCTTGGGGAATAGCCATCTCTAACGATTTAGAATTTTGAATATGTGTTTTTCTACCCTGACTTGCAAACTTCTTTCTGATAAAAATTCTCTAATGTATTTATAACAATTACCAGATATGCCAATATTCTTCAGTTTATAAAAGCAGTTAGCATGCCACATGCTATCAAAGGCTTTTTTTTTTTAACATCAAAAAATGTCGCTAGAATACTCTTTCGCCTGGCAATTTGATGCTTAATTTGTGTTGTTAATTTTTACAATGTGGTCAGCTGTTGATCTTTCTTTTCTGAAGCCTGCTTGATTAATAGGTATGATTTTTTTATTTTTATTATAAAAATAGATAAGTCTATTTAGTATAATTCTTTCCATACGTTTTCCTACATAAGACGTCAGAGCTACAGGCCGGTAACTGTGGACACTTGTGTGAGACTTTCCTTGCTTTACAATGAGAATAATTACAGACTGTTTCCAAATTGATGGCATAACACCATTTTTCCAAACCCGTTGGAATATTTTCAAAAGAAAAAAAAAAAAATAATAATAATTATCTGGTAAATGTTTTAGCATTTCATTCGAAACAGCGTCCAATCCAACTGATGATAATTAGTTACCTATCAGGGAGATAGAGTCTAACTCGCATATAGTTTTGGGAGCATTTATATAGTGGTCATTATTTGAAACTGGCTCTTCGTACATCTCTGTTTTTATTTTCACTTTTCCTATGTTGTATGCGATCTTGTGGAAGACTTAGTAGACGCATTGTCTTTGAAAACATGGTAGCGGATGCTTCTGCTTTTTCAGATGAGGTTGATAATTTTTTTTTATTATCCAAATTAACTGGATATCTTCGGAGATTTATCCCTTTTTTTCATAGTTTGTGAAATTTTTGCCACACTTTTTGAACGTCCTTATGATGAGAAACTTCTTTAGCACAAAACGCTGTCCAGTAAAGCCGCTTTGCTTTTGCAATTACTCGGTTTAGAGTGTGATTTAGCATTTTTTTTCATTTCTAGGTGGTTTTCTTTCCTTTTGATTATATTCTTTGTATTTCGGTTTCTTTAAGGCTACAGCTTCTTCGCAATCCTTAGTTCACCACACACATTGCCGGTATGAAGTGTTTTTTGAGAAGTATTAGTATAACATTTTGGTATTGAATCATCAGCATCCATATGACAGTCCAGTCAAATGTAAACAAACCCTGGATAATCCGTTGAGTGCCACGCATAGCCACGTCAAACACAAACTGATTAAAATAGGAAACCAGCATCCTCCATTAACATTCAGAATACACACAGAAATCTGTCCCACCGTGCTGTCATGGACAAAACAGATACATGAATGAAATGACCCCAACTGGAATTTACCCGCACAATGGCGACTGCATTCGATGCCGTCACAGTGTAAGAAGCTGAAGTCAGTTTGTGAGGTTTCCAGACAGTGCCATGAATTATTTCAAAACGCGTTAAAGACAGTACAGAACGAAAAGCTCTCATAAATCCTACTCGCCATGTAAAAGTTACACAAGGCAGGTGTTCATGAAATAATTGAATTGAAGATCCAGCAGAAGACAGATGACCGTGATCCGTGTATGGGGTAGGAGTTGGGAAACTGTGAGATGAAGACAACAGCAACAACAACAACAACAACAACAGCAACAAACAACAACAACAACCAACCAACAACCACAACAACAACAACAACAACAAACAAACAAACACGCGAACACAATCGTAAATGTCAAGTGGGACTGAATATAGAGTTTGTGTTGGTACATTCAAGCATAGTGGGCATTGTGTATGTAGATTGATAAAATATGGGAGCGATCGATCCTGCATTGACTGACGTGCAGATCGATCCAAAATGACGGAAACTTTTCTATGTTTAGAGGGTAGGGGGTAAGAATACCTAAGTCAAAAAGTTTTGCGAGCACAATCGCACAATCTATATGTTAAAGCATAGTAAAAGTATGTCAGCATTGACATGTAGCATAACTCTTTTTTATTTTTTTTTTTTTTTTTTTTTTTTTTTAAGAAATCAATAGAATTGAAACCGAACGATAATTAAACGATGGTGAATTCAAGCTGACTAGAACGGCTGGCTATGACTCAATACGCAGGTGGTAGGGGTAGTTGATGGAATGTGAAAAGTTATGCAGACACGATCACGCCGTGTGAAACAGGCCCTGAAATGCTGGGAATCTTGTATGATTCTTGCGTGGTTGAAATTCTGTTTGGAATGAATATAAAATGAATGAGAGTGATGAGAAAAAGGAGTGTTTTAGATCAGTCCAATATGACGGATCATGTTTTGATACATTGAGGGTAGGGTTAGGGAAAGTTTCGTCAAAAGTTATGCGAACACGATAGCACACTAAACAATGTATCATAGCACAGCATAAATGTAGCAGTATCAATATATGGCAAAACTTTTGTTAGGAAATCAACAGAAATTAAAACAGAGAGGTTCTCAAATTGTTACAAATTGAACCTAATTGCCAGCATCCAATAGTCCTCGAAATGCTGCAGCAGTGTTGTAAGCTTATTATGTGGTAAAAATGTAAAAATCTTGTTCGGAAAAAAAGATAGCAAGTAAATGAGAGTGATGAAAAAAAAATGGTTAAATTCCAGATCAATCCGGAAGGGCTCACCCTGTTTTGATATGCAGAGGATGGAGCTAAGGGAAGCTATGTCGAAAGTTATAAGAAGACGATGGCACTTTTTAAAAGAGTTCTGGAATGCTGCAGAGGTGGTAGCATTATCATACAGTTGAAAACCTGTTCGCAAACAGATGACAAATGAATGAGACTGACAAGAATCTTACATCGCAAATCAAACCGAAATGAGTTACTATGTTTTAATACGCAGAGGGTAGGGTTAGGGGACGCCATTTTAAAAAGTTGTGCGAAAGCGACTGTATGGACTCAGACATATCTAAGCATAGGGGTAAATGCTGAAGCATTTTTATATGGCAGATACTCAGTTGGGAAATCGGCAGAAATTGAAAGAGAGCGACTGTAAAATGGTTACGAATTCGAATTGATTGGCAGTGTCTGACTACACTTTGATACGTAAAGGGCAGGTGTAGTTGAAGCTACGTGAAAAAAAAATATGCGAACACGATCACACTATGTAAAATAGTTCTTGAAATGCTGGAAATGCTGTATCATTATTGTATAACAGCAATTCTTTTCGAAAATGAATGAATATAAAACGAACGAAAGAGATTAGAAAAGGTTTTAATTTCAGATCAATCCTATATGACAGACCCTGTTTTGATGGTAGAAAGAGTAGTTATGTCAAGAGTTATGAGTTCGCGAATGCGATCACACGGTCATGATATGTCAAAGCATAGAAGAGATGCTACAGCATTTTATGTGTGGCAGAAATCTGTTAAGAATGTGACAGAAATCTGTTCATAAATTAACAAGAATTGAAACAGGGCTTTCGGAAACGCCTAAAAAATACAAACTAACCATATATATCTGGCTACGTTTCGATACGTACAGGGTAGGGATAGCCGAAACTATATGAGGAGTTATGCAAACGATATTGCACTATTTGAATGAGTCTTTAAAGTTCTGTAGCTGTTACAGGATTATAATGTGGTACAAATCCTGTTTGAAAAAAGATAGCAAACGAATGAAAATAATTAGAAAATAATCAAAAATTCCAGATCAGTACGGAATGACTGACTGTTTTGATACGTAGAGGGTAGTTATTGGGGGAAGTTATGTTAAAAGCTTATGCGAACGCAATCGCACATTCAGCAATATGTCAAAGCATAGTGTAGATGTAGCAGTATCAACATATGTCAGAAATTCTGTTTGAAAATCAATAGAAATTGAAAGAGCGTGACTCTAAAATGGTTACGGATTCTGAAACTGGTTGCCCTCGTTCGACCACGCTTCGACACGTAGAGGGTAGGGGTTGCTGAAGCTACGTGAAAAGTTACGCAAAAACACACTCTTACCATGTGAATAAGTTCTCAAAATGCTGTAGTGTTGTAGGATTATCATGTGGTAGAAATCCTGTTCGGAAAAAAAAAGTAAAAGCAGCAAATGAATGAGAGGGATTGAAAAAA
>JADBJO010031597.1:0-7500 GCA_016801955.1 Conus betulinus | reverse complement strand
TTTGGTGTGGTGAGCTGTGTGGAGAGTGGAGGGGACAGTTTTGTGTGTGAACTGTGTGGAGAGTGGAGGGGACAGTTGTACAGTGATCTGTGTGGAGAGTGGAGAGGACAGTTTATGTGTTTGAACTGTGTGGAGAGTGGAGGGGACAGTTTGTGCAGTGTGAACTGTGGTGGAGAGTGGAGGGGATAGTTTGTGCGCGTGAATGTGTGTAGAGAGTGGAGGAGAGAGTTTGTACAGTGAACTGCGTAGGGAGAAAGAGACGTGAAAGCAGGCGCGTGGCTCAGCTGTTGTAGAAATTAAAAAAAAAAAAAAAAAAAAAAAAAAAAAAAATATATATATATATATATATATATATATATATATATATATAAACAGACCGAGCTTTTGATGATAATGTGTATAATAATGTTTATACTAAAAACCAAGTCATTTTCTTTCTTTTATATTCATTGGAAAGTTAATGGAATTATTTCTAAATTGTCTGATATGGACTTCATCTCATTTGTCAGTCATTCGATTTTATATGCTTGTTGAAACTTTTGTAGGGAATTTTCTTCAGCCGTCGTTTCCGCTATGCAGTGTGTGTGTGTTTCTGCTTAAAATTCAACTACCTCATGGGGAGACGATAGGTGGTCTAATATTTTTGGTTAAAAAGTGATTTATATCATGTGTTAAACAGGTTGACATTATGTCATTTTTTTTTGCAGTTATCCTTAGCAGTCCTTTAGTCCTTTATGTGACCATAACCCCCCCTGACCCCGGGTGTGGGGGTGGGGGGGAGGGATTTTGCCATTGTGTTTTTTCGGAAAGTTTAGGCCATCTGCCGTCCATCATCGGAATGTCAACAAATATTGGTTGAGCTCTTGGGAGCAACAAGGTCTGGAAAAATCAACCGATGTCCCTACTCTAAAAATGTGGGGTAGGTGGTGAAAAAAAATGTTATTACTCATATAAGACAAACGCCTTAAAAATCAATGCAAATTGTTTCTAATGCGCTTGATCACAATTGTAAAAACAATGGGCCAAATCGCCAGATGTGACTTTTTGAAAAAGACACTAATGCTAAACGTATTAATAGCAATCAAAATAAGACTGAATATGTGGGTTAATATGTCCACTTGTTGTTTTGACACGTTTAGCGCACCAACCTATTACTCTTTTAAATTTGGTTTTGAACAAGGATACAACTCACAGAAACTTGTTAACTGTTTCAAAAATGGTGTCAAGAAAATGGTTTTAGTAGAGTATGGGTCCAAACTTCCCTTATAACCCATGAACCAAAGGATTCTTTTCAACACAAGCGAGTGGTGACTGAGTGTTTGCAGTATGCGCCGGTCCGCCAGAACACGATTGCACCCACACAGAACTGTTGAGCGGCAGATTCTTCAGTGTCAAAACCCTTCCTCTTGAACAGCATCGACAAGGTTCACAAGTTCAAAGTCACCGTTTCTCCTCCTCAGGGGGGGGGGGGGTTCTCCTGTCTCAGTTGTTTCAACTGGTCCACAGAAGGAACTCAACTGACCCAGTCGATCTCCAAATCAGTGCTATTGTCTTACACCTCTGCTGACGGCCCAAGCACTGGCTGTTGTTTCCGCCTCGCCTGACGGGGCACTCAATGGCATGTTGAGGCCAATGGTCTGTTTCAAACCTCCACGTGAGACGAAAGATGAAAGGGGAAAGATTACAAACTCATAGCCGTTTATTAATGCCTTGGCAATGACAACTTAGGCTTCGTTTCAGGACTCAATCCTATTTATTCACAAATGTCATATTCTACTGTTTGTGTTTACCGTTGGTCGGTCAAATAGCATGTTGTTTAACTATAGTTTTTCGACACCAATACCTACTGTACCCCGCCGTCCGGTTTAAGCCAACAAGTACATCCATCCTAAGATTAAGCTATCTGACTTGGCTGTCTGCTCGGCCTAAGCAGTGGTCACCTGTGGCTGACTTTTTGATGCGATGAGTGGCAGTCTCTGTCACCGCGTCACGATCTGCATGTGGACAATGGTTTGTTTCCCTTGCCATCTTCTTCTGCTCATGTTTACTTTTATGCTGCAGCAGCTGTCAGTTTATCTTCACTAATCTGCACAGCAGCATGCGGTCTGGAGGCACGACAGCATTCCGTCAGACCAAATCAAACACTGCAAGACTACCCTGCACAACAATAACTAGCATGTTAAAAACAGTAAGATATAATACCTGGCAGTTGACTCGCTCTGTGTAATCCGCAGGGAGGACTGATAGGGAGGTAGGAGGCTCAGGTCAGTTTCTGTTGAGAAGGTCAAAGTGGACCTGGTTGATGTTCCTGCTTTTGGGTCTGCCATACAGACAACAGACATAGTGTTCAAGGTTGTCCACTAAATCAGAAGACAGTTCTGGGCTTCCCAGTGCTCGGAAGGCATCATATGAAGGAACGGTTCTTTGTGAATATGCATTGAACGCCCTGACCTTCCCTTTGCTCACAAAAAGAACTGGTGGACACAGCACGGAAAAAAGCTATGAAGGCAAGGAGTGCTTCACAGTATTCCTGTCCATACTTGGCAGCAAGGTCTGTAGTGGAAAAGCAGCCTCCTGTAGTTTCCAGTGCCAGTGTCCAAATATACCAGTGTATGGAGCTGGGAACTGAAGTGTAGTAAGAGTAGAAACACGGTCAAGAGTCTGAAGAGCGAACAATTATGCCCCTTGAAGTCAGAAGCATTCTTGTTCTGGTGAAACAGTGAAGGATGATCCTCGTGTCCGCTCTTCCTGAAACAGTGGTTACTGGGACCCACATTTCGGCCCACGTTTGCTTCTTGACAAACAGTTTCTCTGTTCAGGAATGTGGCAGCATGAGAATCTTTCCTCTCCATTCAGAAAGCAGGAAATTCGATGAGCTGGTGTTGTTGTCACCATGTTCATAACCCTTCCAGTCTCTGGGGACTTTAGTGTTGGGACCCTTCAGAAAGAATGCTTCACCTTCTCCCCGAGGAGAACGTTCCATTGATTTGATGGAGTTGTGGTTGTTGTATTGCCACATAATCAGTTCTGTCTGTGGATGGCAGATTTTTCAGGATTCTGGCTGCCAGGTCTCCAAATGTTGGGGGTAGAGAGGGTTTAGAAGTGACTGGACTCAAAGGATAGCCCATGACCTGAAAACTGATGTGATTTTCCTGCGCGATCATGAGAAGTTGTCCGAACATGTCTCTCTGTGCTGCCACTTGAACCAGTCTGTTCGAAGATGATCGCATCGCAGTCTTTGTCTTCTGCAGTTTCGCAAATGTCTTCAGCTCCACTTTTTTCAGAGGAACATGGGAAACTCAGAGCTTTCTCAACCAGTCGTTCTGCCACGAATTGGTGATAGGCTTCCTTTCTTCGTGCATCTGCTGATATAAGTTTTTTTCTTGAATGCAGTCTGGTGCTTGCATTCCTGATGAGAGACAGAAGAGACCCCTCTCTTCCACTGAAAAGGGATCCATGAAGCTGCAGAAGGAATCCATCATGTTTTTTTTCTCACACACTCCTCACTGGCTCTAGTCTCTGAACATGTCAGGTCTTTGTGAACTTTGACATCATCCCCAGTCATGCCAGCCATTTCAAGTGTTGCAGCAAGAAAAGAAGCTCTGACATGAGTGTCATGCACCAGCGAAGGTAGACAGCACTGTTTCTGCTGAATCCAATGATCCCACCCGCAGATTTTGCATGGCAGTTGATCGTTTGCTCAATAGTTTGGTCAACTGGCACTCTGCATGAAGGAAGTGTTGATCTCGACACACACTGAGTCCTCCATGTTGCAGGAGTTCTGCTGAGGAATGGTCGTGCTTGAGATTCAGAATCCTCAGGAAATAGACTGTGGCGTATCTTGAGTAGTTCTGGTGATCCATCACTAAGAGCAGAGGGCACATTTTCTCTATGCATGACAAGTGCAAGTCCAAGTCATTTTCTTTTGTAGCCCGGAGGGAGATGCAGAATCAGCCACACTCTATCAGCATACTGCAACCAGAACTGTGCTGTCTTTCCCTTTCTTCCCTTGTGATAGCGTCCTTCTTGAAGTTCGAGTACAGTCTGAAGAGGAGAACAAACAGATGGCTTCCCGAGAGTGTCTTGAAGCTGATGTCTGTTGTGTGCACCCTGGCAGATCTTCAGACAGCTGGTTCAGAACATCTGAAGCTTCTGTTGATTCCTTCAAGAATGTCTGAAGAAGCAACCGCTCAAGAGCCTCCAGAATAACACTTGTGGACTCTCAGGGCACGATTGTAGTGCTTTCCTGCCAAGACAGCATCAATCGACCCACTTGAGCAGCTCCTGACTGCACAATGACTCTCCAATACCGGATCCCCTCATGAGTTTTCCAAGTGCTGCCATGTATGAACACAGAAAATGGTCCTTGAACCAGGCGATTCTTGAACCGGTCATTCTGCAAACATGTGTATGCCTTTCTTGCAACAGCCAGGTCACAGGTGAGCAGAGTGTGTTTCTGGCCCACTTCCCTTGTTGAAGCATCAACAGAAACTTGGGAGGATATGTTGAACAGTAGTTCTCAGTGACGGGATGTAGAACTGGCTGCATGTAGTCGACCGTTGACTGGTCATTCACCACACCCAGATTCCTCCCATGTGAGTGATACCCAGCCTGCCCAGATTCTGGTTTTCTGATTTAGATCTGGTTTATGTATGAAAAAATTTTTACACTCATTGCCTATAACTCTCGTGCTACGACCACTACTACTACTACTGCTTCTGCTGCTGCTGCTGCTGCTGCTGCTGCTACTACTACACTACCTACTACTACAATACTACTACAACTACTACTACTACTACTACATGTGGTTTAATGTTAGACACATTTCAGACTGCTGACGGTGATGATCATACTGGAGAATGGCAGTAAGCCAGTCTTAAATAAATGTTAGCGAACCGCCAAGAGAAACGTGGACAAACGAGTCACAAGACAAAACACGACGCGTTTCGACCTCTTAGGTCTTCTTCAGGCAAGACACAAACAAATAGGACAATGAAAATGAACGAGTTTGTCACTTATCTTTGAATCTCTTCAGCGCAAGGTAGGCACTGAATGAAAACGAGGCTCGTTCATTTCATTGTCCTATTTGTTTGTATCTTGCCTGAAAAAGACCTAACAGGTCGAAACGCGTCGTGTTTTGTCTTGTGACTCGTTTGTCCACGTTTCTCCTGGCGGTTCGCAACGTTTATTTATTTAAGATTGTTTAGATTTCCGCCTGCAGTCGTCTCACTTTGCAACTAGGCAGTAAGCCAGTTTGTTTTATGTTGTTTGTTTTTTTTTTAAATACCGGAAGTTGGCGCCAAATACTGTCAAACAGGCATTGTTTCTGAAAAAAAATTACTATCTGTAAATGGAACAATCATCCTTCTATCAGGAACTGCAAACCATTTGACAATAAATGGATTAGTTCCATATCGACAGGTCTTTAACTAAGTATACCCTCTAATCGCAAATACAGAGCCCAAAGAGGAAAATTCGCTTATAAAACATGGTTATATCTCCCAAGAGCTCCAATAAATCAATTGCTGACATATGCATTTCAGTTTATGATGTGAAAAAACACACCAGAAAATCATAGTGGAAAATCCCCACCCCCACCCCCACCCCCCACCCCCACCCGGGGGTTACCTTTCCGTTCTGCACCTGAAGTTTGCGAGCTGAGAGTATGTGAAAGGATGAGTTGGATATCACATGCCTGTCAAAATTGAACTTACACTGTTTATGTGATCAAGAGAAAACAATGTGCCAAACAGATGCAACTGCATTATTCAGTGTGGAGAGCAGATTTTGCTGATGTATGCAATGGCAATATATTTGGCAGATGAAGTTCAAGAAAAACATTACGTGGAATGTATGACTCTGTCTTGGCATGTGTGCGTTGAAAATGTGTTATTCTGATTTTTTCAATTACACGGGGAGTCAAGCAAGGCTTTTTTTTTTTCTTTAAAGCCCACAGCTGTTTTTCTTTTATTCAAATAAGCTCGCTATAAACTCTCAAGGAATGGTAAACATGGTATTCAGATTATTCCAAGTTCTGTGGAAATTTTTGTGATGCTGTTTGCCGATGATGTAATTCTGTTGTCTAGTACAGCAATAAAAATTGCAAAAGCAATTGAATGATTTGAAACAGGAAGCTGATAAACTACAGTTGACAGTAAACCTTGATAAAAACAACATTATTGTGTGTTGTGTAAAGGTGTATATTTGGCTAGGAATGAAGTTTGGGTGTTTGGTAATTCTCAGGTTAAAGTCAACCAATTCGTGCAAATATTAGATATATTTTTTTTAAAAACAAAATTAAGTTGGAATTTAGCTTGGTGTGAAACAAGTAGAAAAGGCAAAAAAAGGAGTGATAGAAGTTTTGATAACATTTAGGAAATTAGATACTACTGATCCACACATTTTGGAAGCTATTAATAATTGATACCCAGATTGAACCGATTCTTACATATGGTGCTGAAATATGGGGACTTGAAGATAGTCTAAAATTAGGAAGTGTGCACACTTATGCAATCAAACGGTTTCTGAATATTCCGATTCATTCATCCAATAAAATAACTTATGGTGAAAACAGGAAGGTATCCTTTGTACATCAGATGTATTGAAAGTGTGTTAGATACTGGTGTAAAGTAATACGATTACCAGTAGCTAGACTGAGCAGGCAAACCTACGACATGATGCTGCAACAATGTGAGTTAGGAAATGTTAGCTGGACCTCTAAGATTAAGAGAGTGCTAACAGAGAATGGGTTTGAAATAGTGTGGTGAGCCAGCGACGTCGGAAACGAAACTGTTTTTTATGTATGAATTCAGAGATAAATAAAAATGTCCTCGTATAAACAAAACTGACACAGCTTACTAAAGAACATGATTCATTGCATAACATTGTTTAACAGATTTTTGAAATGCGGTGGTACCACTCTTCGGTAGAAATACTACTGTGTATGAGATGTGCTTTACAGAATTTCAAATTCACTGTCAGGAGCAAGGCACATCTCGTTGTAGATCCTCTGGATGTGTGTTAAGCGTCGTACAAGTGGGAGGTGTCATGGATGTCACCTTTCATGAGTGGAGTTGTGGACCTGGCATGGGGACTGGACAAAGAGGAGGGGATAGAGTCTCTCGTACCTTGACTGGCGAGTGGGCGGAGAATCCTTTCTCCGCCAGCTGGGTATTGTCTCTCATGTTTCCCCGACTGGTCCTCACTTCGCTGTGGGACGCTTCAGTGTTGGTCGTAGGTGTGGAACCCTTTGTTGGGCCGGAACGACGACCAGTTTTTCAATCCCAGTCTACAAGCTGTTTGGTAACTATTTGATCTTTTCTTTATGTACGATTTTCAACTTGCAAATTTTTCGCTTCTTTTCGCGTTTGACAGGCGGCTCAAAAGTTCATATTTCATTTTAAATAGCGCTTCGACAGGTGTTTGCAGATGGAGGGTTTTACAACTTGTCGTTGTCATTGCGAATATATCGGAAATTGTGACCATTTTGTATGCCGAAAT